>JAGDQP010002673.1:58537-101732 GCA_022664845.1 Lepisma saccharinum | reverse complement strand
ATATTTTCTTAATCTATTACCCATAACGTACGTACATATAAAATTTCAGCTCATTAGCTTAAATGGTAAACAAAATGGTTTTTAGGCGGCCATATTTATTTAAAGATGGCGACTTTTCCAAAAACTTCTTACACTTTCGTAATTCCTTAGTACTGATCAACGTTTCTACCAAATTTGAAGTTTCTATACTTAGCCGTTTAGGCTGCGTATTCCTTCAAAAGTTAATTTCGACGGCCATATTTGTTTAAAGATGACGACTTTTGTACAATTTTCTCGTATGTTTGCAAATCTTTTCCAGTAGTCAACGCTTTTATCAAGTTTCAAGTTTCTAGTTCTAGTCGTTTAGGCTGTGTATTCTTTCAAAAAATCTTTTCGACGGCCATATTAGTTATAAAATGGCGACTTTCGTACAATTTTCTTGTATGTTTGTAATTCGTTTGCAGTAATCAACGTTTCTACCAAGATTCAAGTTTCTAGGTCTAGTCACATAGGCTCTGTATTCTATCAAAAAATCATTTCCACGCCCACATTTATAAGATGGCGACTTATAAAAACTTTCTTTATGTTTCTTCAACCTAGTAATGACAATACGTCTTCATATAAAATTTCAGTTCTGTAGCTCAAACGATGTGCAAAATAGATTTTATGTCGGCCATATTAGTTATAAAATGGCGACTTTTTAAAAATTAAAGGCAAAATCAGAATAAGTGCATTTCCTAGCTTCAAAACCAGTATATAAGACATTCACGTTTCGTCATAAGGTTTACGTCCTGCATGCAAACCTTTTCAAATTTACCCACGCTTTCGGAAGGTTTTCAGTTCGAGTTTAGTCAAATGGTATTTTATTCAGTAAAATCACATGTTCTTTTATCTCTTTTTCTGTATATCTCAACGATATTCATTAAGTTTGCTCATGTATGCTATCTTTCTGTAATTTACCAACGCTTTCGACAGCTTTTTGTACTATTTCCGTCAATATTACATTTTATTCAGTACAGTAGTTTCTTGTTTTTGTGTCAGTTCCTGTATATCTCAATACCAACTTATATTTAACATTTGTGCAATTTACCAGCTCTTTCGGGAGCTTTTCTATGCAAATTTAATCAAATTACATTTTATTCGGTACAATAGGTTTTTGTTTCTTTGTCAGTTCTCGTATATGTCAATACCAAGTTATATTCAACATTTGTGCAATTTATCAGCGCTTTCGGGAGCTTTTCTATGCAAATTTAGTCAAATTACATTTTATTCAGTACAATTGGTTCTTGTTTCTGTGTTAGTTCTTGTATATGTCAATACCAAGTTATATTCAACATTTGTACAATTTGTCAGCGCTTTCGGGAGCTTTTCTATGCAAATTTAGTCAAATTACATTTTATTCAGTACAATAGGTTCTTGTTTCTGTGTCAGTTCTTGTATATGTCAACACCAACTTATATTCAACGATTCTGCTCAAGTTTGTTTTCTTTCTATAATTTATCAACTCTTTCGGAAGCTTTCCTATGCAAATTCAGTCAAATTACATTTTATTCAGTACAATAGGTTCTTGTTTCTTTATCAGTCAGCATTAGTCAAATGTTTCAATACCAGTCCAAGTATAATCTTCTGTAACCATCATCACTATACCGTAACAACCTTAAAGTTAAACTCTAATCATTGGATCTGCCGCAAGGTAACAAAATCTAGCACTTGGAGCAAGTTAAACTTTAACCATTGGAGCTGCGACATGGTAACAATATCTGACACTTGGAGCACGTTAAACTTTAACCATTGGATCTTCCGCAATACCATTCTTTTCTTTCAACGCAAGTCAACAAAACAGTTAAATTCATGCCAGTTAGTTAATTGTTAATCAAACTAATGTAATTACTAAATATATTTATTTGTGTGTCATATTCAAAGGTATTTTAAGTTTTCTGCATTCATATCAATTGTCGACAATAATAATTTCATTTTTTATTTCGTTTTCAAAAAAATATTCATCTCTACCCTGTCTGCTTCTTCTTCTTAAACAAAATTAATGCTAGGCCGGAGGCTCTGAGTTGATTATATCTTCTTGTGTTGTCTGGTAAAGAAAGGATCATGAAAAAAAAGGTAACTTTTTTTTCTAAACTAATTAATTTGTTGTTTATCTTCTTCCGACAAGATGAAACAAGACTTCAGGACCAATGCGTTTCTCTCTTCCAAACGAGGTAAAGGGGTGAGGATTTTAATTTCGTAGTACGTTTTTGTGTCGCAAAAACAATTAGCGAGCTGTCAAATCCGAGAGTAAATTTGTGAAAAACAAGAATAATTAATGATTAAAATATGCAAATGTGGAGTAGATATCTGAAACAATAATACTCAGGGGGTATCATATGCCTGGGCATATGCCTAGGCGGAACGATTTTGCTACGCATCTCCATGAGATGCACTTGGTTTTTTGCTATGCTCGCTCCAGCGTTTCTTTCTTGAAGACCATGTAGTCGATCAGTGGTTTAGCGATTGCAAGAGCGCCCTAGACCCCCAAAAGATATTAGAAATAATTATTTTTTATGTATTTATAATCCCCTGGCCCCCTTCACCTTTCCTTTTCTCCTTGGGGTATATTTTGCCTAGGCAAATTATACCCTCCTTAGCTTTACTTCTTGATCAGGCAAGAATTACCCCCATCAAAAGTGTCGACATTTTTAGGGGTTGCGGTTTGCCTAGGCATTTTGTACCGGGGGGTAACTTTTGCCGGGGGTATTTCTTGCCTGTTACACCTGTTTTTTTATTTTTATTTTCGTTTTTTTCATTGTTGAAATCGCTTGATTGTTGTTGTGAATATCAAAAACCTATAAGAATCAAACACTTTCAACAATCAACACAAACGAAAATAAAAATAAAATATCGGCATTGATCGAACTCTTGAATTGGTTATGAACTGTCTTCCCTGCAAGTTTGAACTTTCTAGGCTTGAGTATGTAGCACCAGCATTGAAATTTCGTGCAACGATGAAAATACATTACACATATGCGCAGGCAGTGCTGCCATCTTTTGTTGGAGATCGTTGCTTTACATTAATCTTAAGTGACTCTGGTTGTCTATATTTCCTTTGTTCTTAACAAAGGAACAAAACTGGCCATAGAAAACAATACTATCATTCTTCTTCAAACATCAACACTTCCTTACAGTGGTCAATAAAACTCTGTCACTGTGCATAGGTGGGTGAATATCGGACTCTTCCTTTATATCGTATTCGGGTAATAAAAGTGATTGCATCATTTTGAATCAATCGTTATGAATCACAAGTAAGAAAGGCAAATGAGCCTTCAATGTCGAAGGAAAAACAGTTTCATTTTCTGATAAAATTCAGTCAGATTAAACGCTAAAAAAAAAAGAACAATAAATAAACAAAATTAATGTAAAATATTGATTAGCCTTTTAATTTAATATTCGAGCAATTAATGTTTAATAATAATAATAACAACAACAACAACGAACAGTTCAATGCATTAGTGAATTCACGTTTTCTATGTACTATTTTCTAAGTTATCACCTTTACTTTTTGAATGTCATTTATAGCCTTTAGGCATATAAGGTTCAGGCCGTATTCAGTTTTGCTAAATCTAAATATTCTAAATTTTCAGAATCAGTATTTTTTTTCATTTTCCAGTTTTACTTCATTCAATCATGTTGAATACTACAGATTATTCAAAATATAATTTCATGGTGCTTCAAATTAAATTTATAAATACCAATTGAAGGGTACACGGGGAAAACAACATAGTCAAAAAATGATATAATTGGCACCACTGTGTGCTAGACAGTGTTTCGTATGTACCCGTGAGATCATTACAAGAAAGAAACGAATAATGTCTAAGCTATGTAGCTTAAACGAAATTGTGTACAGGGGAAGAACCAATAAAGTCCTTCCAAATCACGTAAGAACTGACGTAGTCGAATGGAACAACATTGGGTACATGTGTTCGACAGAAAACCTCCGTCTCTCATTCTCTTTTGTGATTGGTTCATTGGATGTAACAGGGAGCTTATGTCGCTCAATGTACGATTTGATGTGTTCACAATCACTTCTTTGAATTTGTATTATATTTAAGACCTTTAGACAAATTAGGCTCAAGCCGTATCGATGATGATAGGGGGAATTGGTGGAATGAAGAAAGTTGTAGTAGACGGGAGGGAGGGAAACGAGAAAATCCACCACACACACGGTGTTTTCCCACATGGCATGCGCTGGGATTGAACCGACGACCTCAAGTACTAGAGGTGAGCGCTGTACCACTGGGGCAATGCGGCCTGCAAGTACTTGTGTCATTGGTGAACCTTGTAAATGATGAATATATTTATGGCATTCAGTCATCAATAGCTTAGGCAGGGATAGAGTTGGAAAAAGGATGCGGGAAGGAGTTGGCCATGGCCTAAGATGAAAGTACCTTCCCGGCATTGAGGGGTTGACCGAGTTGTTAGTGATGAGTGAGTCAACTGTGTGGCATCAGATTCGAACTCCGATAGCTAAGAAACGTCACGATCGTGTTCACTTAGGTCTACTGAATAGCAAGGAACAACTGAGAGACTGAAGGATATTAAAAAAAGAACAACTGCAGGACATCTACGAAACTGGGGAAGATTAACTACAAAGGAGATTTAAGTGTTTCAGGAATGTGTGTAATAAATAAAGAAATTTTACTGTTAACATTCACCGAAATAAGACATACTGAAGGTAGAAATGCTCAAAATTCATTTCTTGTGGATATGATCACTCTGGATCCTGTACAAATCTTCCAACAGCGACGAGACCAACAGCGATACACAGGCTTCCAACAGTGTTATAATGCTTCCAGTATCCACCATGTCAAAATCTACCAAGAAATTCCACAACTGATAATGCATAGGGAGTTTTTTTTTAATAGACCACACAGTTCATCAGTCATCACTATTTAAAAAAAAATAGAACGACAAATTTGAAGAATCTATTGTGGAACGACCTGAGCCTTAGATGCCTAAAGGCCAGAAATAAAATTCAATTCTAAATTGTTGGCAAAGCATCCCACACTCAATGTACAAACTCTTATCGAACTTCATACCGAGAAATGTCGTAATTGGAAGAATTCTGAAGGTGTTGAGCTGAGCAAGGTTCACAGAAATTCTGCCATCTTCTTCTATCTTCTGCTAGGCAAAGAGATGAACAGTAATCCCCGACCATGATGATATTGAGAGCAATTTTTAAGTGCTTAAAACACGTTTTATTTACAGAAATTGAATATTTTATTTCCAGGAATGTGGTGTTCTATTATCCGACAAAAGCCAGACCATGATGATGGTGATAGCAATGTTACAGGGATTAAAACACATAGTTTATTTTTTTTCCCACAAGTTCTAAGAAAACTGTTAATTTATCTCCAACATAAGGGTATTCTATTAACATACTTTGTACCAAACGAAGATTCATACAAGTATTCGGGATGGGCGCAAGCCATAGTGCTGTTATCGCCCATACAATTCATTTTATCTTATCTTTATCTTATCATACAAGTATTTTTCGTCGTATTCACTTCAAAGATGCTTATAACAATACAAATCACTGTTGCAAGGAAAAACAACAACTAGGATGATGCTGGTGGGATAAAATTGTGCATGGCGATTGAATTTGTCGATCGTAATTTTGCACCTCGTCTACATTATTCTTATTTTTTTAAAAATAATTCTAATTTACAATTCAACCCCACATAGCTGACCCCACCCCGCTTTTCCCAAGTCGCACCTAGCAGCCGTAGTTCAGTGGTAGAGTTGGTCATATCACGCAAATGCCGGAACACCTTCAGCATAGGTTCTGGCCGACACCTTCCTTAATCCTTTCCCCTCCCATATCATGACCAGATAATTCCCAAGTACAAGGTGGAATCATTTAATACGCAGGTACAAGGTGGAACCGGGTAATACCCGAGTACCCGGGTAGGAGCCGATTTAACTATCGTCATTCCTAGAAGACGCCAGGCACAGTTCGATTCCTCTTATGCCATTTACAGGTTAGAAATAATATTGAAATCTCATGGAAATCTTATCTCAACCGCGGCACACCAAGTTGAGAACTATTTACATATAGGGTCATATTATATTATCTCACGCACTCAAGAACCAAATACAAATTGCTAATATTTTCTTAAAGCTTAACTAAAATTATAAATGAATCGTCTAGTTGAAACATCCTATTTTATGTAAGATTACACGAGACCGCGTGATTTCGCGCGAGACTAGGGTTAAATCTCGTCTCGCAAAAATATTGTAAGTCTCAGTCGAGTCCATCCTAGCTCTAGCACTACAGATATTCTCGGGAACATGTACTAAGCAAGAACGAGATCACGGAAGAAATAAGAAGTCGCTTAGTATCAGGCAACTCGTATTACTATTCCATCTAGCAACTAACCTCACGATTAATATAAAGAAAGTTTAAACAGATATTATACAGAACAGATATTATTCCAGTATTATTTTATGATTGAGAAACTTTGAGTGTGGCCCAGACAGATGAACATAAATTGTGTGTATTTGAAAATAAGATTTGGAGAAAAGATATACGCACCAAAACGGGACGAGATGACCGGAGAATGGAGGAGACTACACGATGAAGAACTCCACAGGTTGTATGATTCACACGATATTATAACAAAATTGAAATCACGACGGCTAAGATGTGAAGGTCATATAGCTCGGATACAGGAGAAATTAGATAATATTCCATCGTAGTTAGTACGTCGGAGGGAACAGGCCGTTAGGAAGAAGCCATCGTTGGGATCACAATGTTAGAAAGGTTCTTCAAGAGGTAACATCACCTCGCATCCTTCGAGATGCCAAGATGCTTGTATGAGACCCCTCAATCATTTATATAAAATCACCTTTTGGAATTTGCAATATTAACTGTATTATTTTATAAAATTATCAGCCGAAGCTTATATATCATTATCATATGACATGACATTATCAGCCGAAGCGAAGATTATCATATGACATATTTAAATCTTTAGTATACCAAAATTTGTTTATGGAATATTATTTTGTATAAATACTTTTGACACATACTATTATCATCAAAGACATTATACATAATGAGAAGTAATACTAAAGACTTTTGAATTGTGTAGAATTTAATTTACTAAATTACGCAAAACCTCTATGGGTGACAGTCTAATTTTATTGTAATGTCTATGTCATGTACCCTATATAAACAGCGCAAGCTGTATCTAAAGTCAGTTCTGCTAGAACGCCTGAAGTGGACGGAGCTCTAAATAAAAGGTGCTAAGGATCAGTGACGTCGCGTATCAACGTTCACAGGAGCACGTGAACTGCCAACGATTTTAGAATTACTATTATTTTCGTTTCCGATTGTGTTTTTTATCGAAAGATTTAAAAACATACCACATTTTACATTGTTACACTGAAGCATAAGTATACAGTTCGTTTATCAAGTTGTTATTACTCTCCAATTTGTTTCCAGTTCACATTTCGTTTGTGAACGCGTTCCCCCATATGCGCTTAACTGGCGTTAGGCCTAACTTATAACATTGTGTATATGGGACCTCGGCGTGCACAATCCTAGAGTGAACGAAGATAGCAGAAGAACAGGGGTGAGCACTGTTTCTAACTCTCCTTGACTTTTCCACCCGTTCTCGTGTTTTAAATGTAATCAAATCTTCTGGCAGAAGCAAGGATAAACGTTCATTACATACCAAAATTGCAAAATACACAGTAAATTGTTTATGGACAAATATATTAAACGCTTAAATAACATAATGTTGCATCTCTATTTACATAAAATTGATTGAGTTTCAGTATCCGTAATAAACGAAAAGCAAATGAACAGTATCAAGCAGTTTGCAACATTGCGTTACTTTTTTTTAGAGTGTCGTGCGAGAGAATGAAGGGATTTTCGGAACTGATTTGCTCGTTTCGTCATTAAAGAGTTATTAATGGAAAAGGAGGCATTGTATAAAACATGTATTTTTCAACACATTCCATTGCATAATAAACTCTCAATCTTTTGCGCTTAACTATATTTAAGGAAGGAATTTAAAGCCAAGAGGATAATCCTAACCCCCTCATACCTAAAAGCGTCCAAATACGAGATTTGAAGAGTGATATTGTGAGTTTCTTTTATTTTGTTAGATATATCGTAATTTTGTGTGCTGCAAGAGGTAGATTAATATAATTTCTGTTCATCAATCACAGTCCTCAGATACCTTATAAGGAAGAGAGAAAACATTGCCTACTTTAGTGAGGTATTTTATAATTTTGAACACCGATTTGAATGATTTTTTTTTTCGCGTTTGAATTAAGTGTGTTGTGAAGCTGTGTTGAAGTGAGGCAGTATTGTGTCAGTGTGTTTAGTGTACTGGTGAGTAGTGCGTTACTGCCATCAATATGAATTCGGTTCATAGATTGCAATCGGTGTCATTCAATAAGTTGACATAATCTGAAAGACTCGAAATTAAAACTTTGGGTCCTCAACAGCGAACGAACCTAACTCTGAATCAGGAAGTGAAAAGTAAAGCTCGTACATATCGTCGCACTTTTAATAGTAATTGATACAAAGAGCACAAGTGGCTTAGCCTACAGAATATGATGTAAAAATGTCATAGTTTTGTTTTCCCTACCTGTTGTTTGAAGGCGATTCCCAGTGGACTCGAACAGGATCTACGAAACTCCTCAATATCATGGTAACAATTCCGATATTCACTTCAGAAGCAGAAAGATGGTTTTCAACATTAAAGCGTATTAAGACTTTTCTAAGAAATACGATGACACAAGATCGTCTCAGCGCCCTGGCAATGCTATCCATTGAAAAGCAGTTGGTAAGGAAAATGCAGGACTTCAACCAAAGAGTTATAGGAATAGATAAGTTTGCTGCCCAGAAAAACAGAAGAATGGACTTCATATACATATAAAGGTAAGAAGGATATATTTAATTTCCTGTTATTATTATTATTTTGTGTATGTATTTACTGTGAAAGACAATTTTCAATTGTATACTCTCGTGGAAAACTGCTCTGAGATACGTTCGTCGCTGCACTGTCGAGCTTTCGAACCTGCATACCTCAAAAAGCGAGATGATTCGTTACCAGTCCAACCACTTATTTTTTAGTGTACTTTTTTTTCTTAACTCAGTATATAGTGTAAATAAGTTATGGAGAGCTATAGTTCTATTTTCTACTTAGCACATTCAGAAATGGTTTCAAGCTATCGAACGATGTGTTTCTTGTTCTCGTACTTTCTTCGTTGCTCTTTGGAGCGGACATTCTGCCAGGATTTTCAGTTTTGGGGGTTCTAAATAAAAATTGGGAGAATGTAACAGGAGTTTTGCACGGTTTTTATTATTTTTTACCGTAAAAAATCATATTTGGGATACACTCGATAATTTTTGGGGTGACACCCCCGAAAAGAGGATCTGGCGAAATCACTGGTTGTGAACTACCAACTTTCAAGCCCACTAGACGCCACTGCTAAGGATAACCTTGTTTTGCTTTATTTCTTGTTGTCTTGTATACACTGTCCTTTTACATACATTCCTCGGTCTCCTTTGGTAGGAGGCGGACCACATATCCATATACACTGTAGAAAATCTATATGTTTCCTTGGATTGGTTAGTCCATACTAATCTCATTTTGCCTTTCATGTTAAATCCAAAATCCTACGCCCATAGCCTGAGAGTCAGAAACATATAAGTACCTCATATAAAATTAAATTATTTCAAGGGACGTCCGGGAAAGACCGTATCAAACTAGATGTTAGTGAGGAAAACTGTCTTGATCTTACTCAAGATAAAATCCAATGGTGAAAGTTTGTTATTGCGACGATGAACTTGTGAATTCGGTAAGCCATAGAGTAGTTAGTTAGTGGGGGAAATAGTGGGTCACCCCATCACTATATATTAGCAACGGTTCTTGTTTGGCGTTTAAACAGCTCCATATTACATTGTCTACTTCGGCCAGCAGTCTTAGATAATCACAGTGTATTTATGGTAGTTAGTATACAAATATTACTTAGTAGTTTTGAAATTACAATAAAATTACAATTAGCAATTGTCCTTCGCAAAAATCCAAATTTTGACATTCTATCATGCAGGAAATTGTGTTATATTTTGGATGAAATCTTGTGTAATGTGCAGCGAAGATGTATACTCTGTCAAGAAGAAGAATAGCAGCCTTTAAAATGTGTAAATCCTTAAGAGGTTAGTCGAGATGCGAAAAATACTGGAGGTAATAAAGATGAGGAAAAGAAACTAGTTAGGACATAGCTTTAGCAAAGATTGGACTCTGAAGAGCGTAGTTTTATATATGATTGAAGGGAAAAGGGGAAGCAGAACCATGCAACTTCCTGGCAGCAGTATAGAGAATAAATCGTAGATCAGATTAAAATAAAATTGCAAGATCGTGATGACTGAAGGAGGTTCAGCTTGCCTTGAAGGACCTCTGCCGATTTCGGAAATATAGTAGTCTCTGTAGTCCGACACTTCACCAGCCCGCCACTGATCTATGTAATCCGTCACGGATCTCTAGAATCCGACAAGGAACTTTAGAATCCGACACACATCTCTAGAATCTGACACGTAGCTTTACAATCTGACACGGATCTATATAATCCGACAACGTCCGGTCCCATATGTTTCTTATTACAGAGACTATCTACTGTACTCTAATGATGTAATGAAAATCTTTACTATATGACACGATTTTTCCCCAAAAAAATTCAAACATACTAGGTTGAAAGTAGTTAAGACTTGCAAACTATTTTACCTTTGTCTTTCTCTTTTGCGCTTTACCTTTGTCAATATGTTTTCGTCTCCAGATCCTATTGTATGCTAACTGAATATCTGCTATGAGCTCGATCGGTTATCTCCTTAAACCGTCTTTCTATTATGTTTCGAACACGATAAGAGAAAAAGGAACTAAGGGATAAATAGGAAGTCTTTAAAGACTAGTTCACCCAAGAGGGATAGAAAGAGAAATTGAACAAATTTGGAAGAAAAGAAGCGATCTTTAAGTGGCGGCCGCTTAGGGGGATTCTTTAATGGCGGAAATGTAGAGAGATGTTGGTTATCATGAGCCACCGTCAGAGAGCGAAATCCCACTCATCAATTATTGTTGCTGCTCCGAGGAATTCTATTTTCAGGGAAGTCGTTTCCTTCAAGAACGCCAAAAGCAAGTTGCAATCAGAGGAATGGAAGTCTGGGACCACTGAAGCTTTTGGAAAATCGAAAAAGAAACACTAATATGTTCTATAAGCATCTACTATTTCATAACTAAGTTTAGGTTTTCAGGTTGATTTTTCTTTTTAAAGAAACTGTTATAGAAAATGATACTTCGGAATTGTACAACAGACAAGGAATAATTTCAATATATATTGTTGAGTAGGAGTAAGACTCAATGATGATCGTTATTAGTACACACATATATACTCATGCTTATTATTCCCTCGTTCTTCCGGTAGGTGAGTAAGTCCTGTCCGTACGACGAAATCCTCATTTCATAGAAGACAATGGCAAAATGCCAAAGGTTCACCTTACCGAGAGACTTTCTGATCGTAGATATGGCTCCGGGCAGAACATTCGTCATCACATCATGACTATTACTCCCTATCCCAAACTAACTCTAAATAGCTTACGGGACTCGCAAGCTCCTCGCCGTAATAACAAGGGTTCGCTGTTCATTCTATGCTGGGAAAGATAAAGCCAGCTTTCATCACGAACACCTACCTCCCGAAGAAGATCCCTTCTAATGTTGCTCTTCTAACAACGTCTTAGTCTTCCCAACGCCCTCTTTCCCTCTGGCTTCCCGACTATGATGTAATATAATCTTCATTCCTCTCTCCTCCATCCGAGCTGCATGAGCTTCCCATCTTCGTCACCCTGATTTCATTATTCTTACAACTTCAAGTAAATCATAGTCTGTGGAATTCTTCATTAAGTAATATCCTCCATTCTCTGGTCACCCCGCCTCGTTTAGGCCCATTTATCTTTCTAAAAACTTATTTTGAATAAATGACAATAATGAGCATCAATTAGTGAGGAGCTCTGTAATGAGCATCTCATTTTTGTGCAACGCCAACAAGCCCACAATTTGCACTTTAAGCACTGTACCCATTCTTCTCCCTTCTCATACAATTCGTCACACTCTAAACAAAAATATTGTTCTTCTTCTTGAGCTGATTATTTTCCTTTCTCTCGTACTGGAGGGCTCAATAATAATTTCTTTTATTCGTGATACGATTTCTTGGCAAGTATCTCTTGGCACATATTCTCAATTTCAAACCTTGTTTCTTTCTTTCCTTACTTTAGTTTTATCTGGAGTGGGTTTTGTCGATTTTCTTGTTTTCTTTCTACATGTTTATTTTTTCCTTGGATCTGCTTTTGCAAAAGGAAGAACATACTCAGGGGAAATTAAGAGGATATTTGTGTACTTTAAGGTTTCCTGGGTTCGGAAAGAGCAGGATCATTGTCCAGATGGAACTCTTCCGAAACATGTTCTATTAGTAACGTATGAAGATTCGTTCCAAAGTCTATATCTTGAAATACATTAGGGAGATATATATCCGTGAATGTTTGAAAACTGAAGTGATATTATGTAGTGTAAATGTTTCCATAACTGCTTCGTTGCTAATACTTGGTACATCACAAATGGATAAGGTCTTCACAGAATTATCCTTTGCTACCAAGATATTACCTTGTAAGCACGTAGCTGTGAAAGCTCCAAAGGCATTGACGTCAGACCAGCACTAGTCACCCTTCCTGCTTCACTTCTTTTCCGGCATCTATTCTCTTTGCCTTAATCACAGTCGAAACACGTTCATCGATATTCCATATTGTGGAAGGGGAGGCATATAAATGGAGGATTGAAAGTATAATAGAATCTGTATAATGAAAATTACGCACAATTTTCTTATTGAGACTTGTTATTCTTCTCAGATACTTGTTGTTCGGTATTCTTCCAAGATGACAGGAAGGCGATTTCGTAATCAACTGCACAATTATACACTAACTTTCTAACCTTCACAGCACTAAGATCAAGTGTGATTTCATTACTTCATTTAATTTTTTACATAAACTCCTGCTTGTTTTAGATCTTTTTTCGAATCACTTTTCTCGTGTCGTAGAAATCAGTGTAACCAAATGAACGAGTCTTCACGCATGTGATGCATAGGTCTACAAGCAGAAAATTGTCACAAGAATGAATGAAGAACTATGGAGGAGAGCTGCACAAGTTTTCCACTAATATAATTTTTCTTATCCTACTGTTCAATATTTTCTTATGAAATAAACTTAGTACATTATTCATGAGAGAATATGTTTCCTATATTCTCCATCTAGGCACACACATGAATTAACGCACAAAAATGTAAACACATCTTTATACATAAGCAATAAAGTGCATACCTATACAAAACACTAACTAGTACGCCATACATGACATATCATACACTCATTTCTAGCATACTCCTAGACAAACACAATAACAGTAGAACAATAACTTAATTTTAATACATTTAATATTAATAATAATATTGTTTAATTAGCAGGAAAAAAATCTTAGTTATTGATAATAATTTCTGTGTGAATTGTGATACATTGTTAAACAAGTTTTTAAAGAAACTTTACTCTTACCACCTGATGGGGTAAATTGCTAAACAAGTTTTTAAAGAAACTTTACTCTTACCACCTGACGGGGTAAGTTGCTAAATAAGTTCTTAAGGAAACTTTATACTCTTACCACCTGATGAGGTAAATTGCACCACCTCTCCGACATATTTGTCAAGAAACAAAGCAAAATTTGCAAAAAGTGATAAATAATTGTTTTAAAATGTCGTATGATGACTATGTCGCATGGTCAAAAACATATTTCTTTCTGTTACAATGTAAAAAGACATAGTTAATGGTAGAAACGAAGGGTTGGCGCTAGTATAGCAAGTGACTGCAGTCCTAGGCTGTAAAAATGACGTCTACTAAAGTATACAAAGTTGTTGATTATCAGTGCTTCTTAAAGGCAGATGAACAGCTTAGAAATGACTAAAAAATAACTGTTAAATTACACTTTACGCTGGAGAACCATTGGAAGGCTTGAAGCTGCACAATCACAGACCAAAATAGTCAGATAATTCAAAGTCAATTCCTCAGTGTTTAATCGTACTTGGAGACTCTTGATTGACACTGAAGACACATCCAGAAGACCAGTCAAGGACACCCAAGAGTTATATCTGGAAGCGAAGATCGTTATTTGCTGATAAAAGCCAGGCGCCACAATTGGAGTAGCATCCGTCAACTGGCGTTAGACAACGCTGCTGCAATAGTAAGGCAGATATCTCGGTAACTGTGGATAGAAGACTAGGGGAAAGATGACTGTATGCAAGGTGACCGGTAGTTTGTGTGCCTTTGAACGCAGATCAGAGAAGGAACCGTCTACAATGTTGTGGAGATCTCAATCGTTGGACAGATGAAAATTGGACGTTCGTATTATTCAGTGATGAGTCGTGGTTTACTCTATAGTCTGATTCTCGATGGTGCATCATCTGAGGAGAACAGGGGAAAGGATATATTAATCCTTTCAACATCATCGAACGTGATCAATATGGAAGTGGCGGTGTGATGTTGTGGGCCAGTATTAGCAGCATCTAAAGAACGCCTCTACGCGAAACCACCAGGGTGAATGGACAAGGCAAAACTGCTACCAGATATCGCGATAAGATCTTAACAGTACATTTGAGAGAGTTTCGGCAGCATGTGGAAGAAACTTTCTTCCTGATCGATGACAATTCCCGCCCTCATGTATTGGTGGACGACATTTTTTGAAACTGGAACTATTGCCCTTTTAGATTGGCCAGTGTGTTAACCGGCCTTAAATCTAACCGAACATGTTTGGGACAACCTAGCATGGTGAGTTGCTACGCGATCACGGCCACCCATCTCTTTACTCTCACAATAGCTCCGCATGAACAATGGGAGCTACTGCCACACGATCTTCTCGCTGCACCTGTCTGTACAATGCATCATTGTTGTCAGACTTATATCACTGTTAGGGGTAACCATATACCATTTTGGGGTGTTCTCACTTTATTTTGTTTTCTGATCTTATTATTATAATTTTGGCTTGTATCCGTTTGTGATATTGCAACCATGATATTGTGTCTTTTTCAAGTATAAATGCTGTTTGTTTGCAGTTTTTGTTTCATTGTATACCATACTCAGGCATACCTTCCTGTAACACTAATTGTTTCAAAAAATATAGTACTTCTGTGGAGATTGCTTCCTTTTGCTTTAATTTTGGACACTAGTGTAGTTAAAGCATATCAGTCCATGTATTTAAAAAAGCAGTAACAATTATTAGTTTGAAGTTATTTAGTTGCAGGCTAATAAACCTACCAAATTTACTACTTTATCACAATAATAATAACCTAGCACACTTACTACATTATTATAATACCATCATGAAATTTGGTACAGTAGAAGTCCGACACGTTCAAGACCGGACCGGTGCCGGATTACCGAAAATGCCGGACTATCGGGCGGTACCTCTTACTGCTGGTATAGGCTAAGCCGTACAGCGAAAACAATGAACTGAACCTGTGTGTGGCGACAGCCGAGTAAAGTCCGAACGTTCCCGATTGATTCCGAACAATGCTGTTTGCATCTAACAGTAGCAGACGCGTAGTGGATACTTTTCCGAGTGGTTCCGAACCGCGCCAAGCGCTCTCCACTGTCGTTCACAAGCGTTTACAGAAAGAAAAACTGGGATGGTGCCGGACAATCGGACGTTCCGGACTGTTGGATGCCGGTCTATCAGACTTCTACTGACATACATTCTAATCAGAAGGATATATATTAAATTGAAAAAAAAAAAGAATGTTTCATTTTTGAAACATTTGTGTAATAAAGTCAAATAATATAACAAATTACACTCTTGAAATTCTGAAATGAATGGTGCAAGTTTGAGCTGCCTAGGACAAATAGTTTTTGAGTTGCGAGCTTTTAAATATTTCAAAACGCGTCAAAAATCAGTTGATTTTATTATTTTTAACAATTCATAACTCAAGAACAAAAAGTGACTAAAACATGAAATTCTGTATTTTTCATCCTTACCAATAGAACTACGTATGTATATAAAACTTCGTATTTCCAAGACCATTGGTTAATTTGATATGGAATGATTCGTTTGATTTGACTCATTGAGTTAGTCTGAGTCACCTCACGGGGATTATTTAGAAGTGACCACCAAGGAAGAGGAATGCGGAAAGGGGAAGAAATGTGGAAAGAAAGTTTACTAGGTCCTAGTTTGTGGGTACTATCACAGTAATAGTCTGGTATGACAGGAAACGACCTGCTAAAACTCAGTCAGGATGAACGGTTACTGGAATCGAACCTAGGATCTTACGAAATTGAAGTCATGTGAGTCACGGCCACTCGCTCTTTAGCCACACAATGACAGAGAAGATTGTTTAGAACAAAAAATAACCGAGTTCGTGCTTGGTTGTAATATTTACGTAAACACAATATATTAGAAATATCTTACTGAAAAGTCACTTACGAATAAACTTATTCCGGAGAAAGCGTGTTATTTTTACCACGTCTTTATTAGATCTGTCTGTATGTCCTGTACAGATCATATAACCAAATTTTCATCCACGTTGAAAATTTGTGTACCTAATCCACTTAGCAAATTTGACCTAACTCAAAAGTGAATCAAGCTTACTTTGGTAAGTAGGACAGCTCGATGCAAGCTTAGCAGATCAAGCCAAAAAGGATTAAACACGGTTGAATCAGTCAGCCAAGTTAATAAGAATAAAGGTTGACAGAACAAGGAAGAAAAAAGAGATACTCATTTTTTTAAGAAAAGATAAACACAGTCTTTGATGGGAATCGACCCGAGGACCTACGGCACACTAATCCGGTACTGTAGTCACCAGACCACGAAATCACACGATTTAGTTGGCTTTTCAAGATTATTTATACTTAGTTCAGCAGATCGCAAGAAATGCGTGTAGTAAAAGGGAGGAAGTTGCCGAAGATTAGCTTAAGGCCAAACAGTCGTGGCACGTGATGGGACGTCATCGTGATGTCAGTGAAAGTGCTACGAAAGAAAATTGAAATATATTTCAAGTTAGACAAGCTTACTTGCATAAGTCCTTGTTCCAACAAGCTTGAGTTAGGTTAGTTATAAGGATATGTCCAACCAAATCATTTATGTCGTTCCAATAAGTTTGTTTGATACCTGTTTATTACGTTCAAAACAATATCAAATTTAGCAAGGTCTAAGCAAGTGAATGATAACCTTGTTGCAAGCTGGCTTGCTATCTTGGCATGTGTTTCATGATAATGTAAGTAGGACAAAAGTTGCTAACTTCGTGGTATATTGCATTTTTGTACAGTCACAGCATTACCAGGTGTTATCGAGTTACAACTATCACCAGAATGGAAGAAATGCTTCTGTTGGAGATAATTTGAATTCAATAACTTTTTTATAAAGTCGTGGCATTACAACATCTAAAGTATCACAACATTAGACAATGCCACGAAATTACTAACGTTTACCCTATAAACTTTTAAAATTCTTGAAACCGAAGATCGTCGTAGTCACCTTTCGAAAGTGTTATTCTCTCCACCAATGCCTGGCAGTTCCGCAACCCGCAATATAACATTGCTTACTGATGTCTAACATTCAAGGAAACATTCCAAAGAATTAGAAAGCTTGTACGTCGTAAAGAATCCTCAGATGTAGGTACTGCCATCTGTTGTGTCCCACTTAATGTATGCAAGGATAAAAGACTGCAAAGCCTACCGTGCTCGATAGATTTGTGGACTGCTCATTAGGAGACCTGTGTACGATTCCCGGCAAGATTGTATTTTTTTAACTTTTGAAAAATATCTCGAATTTTTTTCTTTGTACTTATAAAAAATTGTTTATTTTTATTACTTTAGCATATTTTATTTTTCACATTTTCCAACTTACGAGTAAGTAAATTAGGTTAAGTTAGGTTAAAGTCAGGTAAGGTATTATTTTTATAAGTGTCTATATTTTGAAATTGCCTGACATAGGCTAGAAACATCAGGTTAAATATCAAAGATTACGTTTAGCAACGTTTTTACAACATTTTCTCTCCTCATGCAGTGCAAAGTCTTACAACTAGTTTACAGAAGGTAGTTCCTACTTCTGAGGATTCATTACGACGTACAAGCTTCCGTCAAAGAAGACGTCAGATACTAACGTCCTTAACAGTGTTTCTTTCAGACATAATGTTCTGGGGATATTTTGAATCTTTAGAGTGGGCGAAAAAGGAGAGAAGACGTAACCCAGGAGCTTCACACCACAGTGGGTAGCAACAGGATAACAGCAAAATAGAGACAGAGGTATAAAGACAGAAAGGAATTGGGGAAGTACATGGTTTATGTTGACCCTAAATTGGTGAAGCGTTTCCGCATCTACTATATAAAAAATCATGCCAAATGTCCCACATTCATGCAGCCACTACATCCATTGAATTATTTGCCATACCAGTATGCTTTCCCCCACCCTCACATACACACTCACAGAGGTACAGTGTATATTTGTCGCATACGCCCCATTTTAGAAATTCTTGCTCTTTCGAAAAATAGTTACGGTACATCGACTTATGATCCCACGAGCTGAGGATTTTGAGGTTTTGCAGAATCACTAGCTAACTCTGCAAAATGTTGCAGTTTCAGGAAAAAGTTTTGAATATTTTTTTCATGATACAAAGAGGAAACAAATAAAATTTTTGCTTGTTGTGAGTGATATAGACTAAAATTTCCAGTTGTAAATTTCCAAGGTTTCTTGTTTGCTTTACTATCTAGGTTGTAGTTTCTAATTCTATAGCAGAATAATGAATGCGCCTAAGGTAGGACCTTAGTGACATAAGATCGAACTATGAACTTTGATGCGATCATTCCAGCTATTAACTATAGTTCGATGCATATATTCTGTTAATAGCAAATGAAAATCTGGTTATCGTGATTTCTGATTTGACTTTAAAATGTTACTAAGTTTAAACTGAATGGATCTTATTATTCTAAATACATCATGGTATTTGATATTAGAAATATGTGTGTCTACCTATCTTATGGAATGTTAATTATTCTTTACTAAACTGGATATCAGATTTATAATATGTCGAAACATCATTTCTACCAAAACAGCTAAGTATACTATATTGGATTGGATTTGCGTTGCATATTCTGTGTTGGTAATCATTCATAGATTGGTACTCAACTCTGATTGTAGCAGTTTCTTAGGATATAAACTTCAAATGCTAAAGAGAACAAACAGTGTTTTTGCATATGTGATATGTGTATTGTAAATAAAGGATCAACTTTAGATACTACCCCGAACTTACTACTACTTGCAATCTTTTGCAAACTAATTTTACCCACGCATATCAAATATACTCTAGTAAAGGCCATTCTCTACTCATATATCTCACATACGATACTTAGAATGAACCCAGGGTTTCCGCCAGGATTTTGTTTTTGGGGGGTGTAAAGTCAAAATTGGGAGTGTGTAAGTGGAGTTTTGCAGACTTTCTCTCGATATTTAACCGCAAAAATTCTAAAGTTAGGGGGTGTTGTCAAGAATTTGAGAGGTGAGAATCCCCACAGGGGGGTCTGGCGGATTCACTAAATGAGCCCTTGTTACAATATTTGTTATTTTTAATTGGGTGGGAGGGTGATTGGCTCAGTCTGGGGGTAAAACTCCCGGGCACACTCTAAAATTAACACTGCTCAGTTATACGAATAATGAATTACACTATAAATAGTTAAGCAACATTTTAAAGTTCTTAAAACCACGTTTTTATCACAAATGCACTAAAAATTCAAAGTATAATTACTTTAGCTATTTGTAACTTCTAAGGATTATATGACTGAACATAAAACCGTATTGCACTCCTATTAATGTTAAAATGAACTTATTTTTTTTCCATGAACATTCCATGTTTTTCATAATTTTAATTAGAAATTATAAATACAGGATGTTACAAAAATAAAACCATGTCATGAGATTCTTGACACGAAAATAAGGAAAAATTTATAGACAATCAAAGGTGCAAAAATGCTTTGTTTCGGTGCTAGAGGTTGCTGGAATGCGTGTGAAAATGGACTGTACACCTTGGTATTTCCAATACCATTAACAATAGAACTGAAGCAGCATGGTACCGTCAAAGAGTTGAGACCTGCTTTACCCAAAATTGCATATTCCAAAATTGTGCAATGGGGCGCAAGGGAGTCCTCAAAGGAAATAGAGCACTATCAGAAATTATGTAAAATATACGTGGATCGAAATCGGTATGAATTATGGGAACTAACAACAAATTCATTTGCGTCAGGTCGATATTTCAAACGGATTCCTTTTGCAGATCGATTTATAAAAAGATGCGTTGTTGTATAAAAAATGGAGTAAGAATTGCATATATGATATATATTTCAAAAAAGATTGGTATATTTATCAGCAAAAGAGATTGTCATTGTCCGGTTTGGTGGCGGTGGTTTCGTCTATTATCTTAACTTGTATGAACATTCGTCTCAGTCTTGCTTATTTTAACCAATTTACTCCAGATAATGTGTGAGAATCGCCTAATTCCATCGGTGAAATACTTTGCGTAACCATTGCACAATTTTGGAATATGCATTTTTGGATAGTTCGGACCTCAAATCTTTTGACGGTACTATGCCGCCTAAGTTCTACCGTTAATAGTATTAGAAATATTAAACTCTAAAGTTCATTTCCCACGCATTCGACAGCCTATAACGCCGAAACGAAGCCTTGATGGTCTACACTTTTTATTATTATTATTATGTCAGGAAACTTGTGAGGTGGCTTATTTTACATCACCGTGTATTTAAAAAAATCTACGTTTTAGAGCATTCTTGACAAAAGAATTGAATTTATTTTTTGTTGTATATTTTATTTTATTTAACTATAATTTATGGACCAAACAAGCTGCTATGTTTACTACATACCATCCATCAGATGTGAAATGGGCTTACGTTATAGCTAGATGTCTGACCAATAAATAACACTTAAATAAAAAATAAACTACTATGTTCCCGGAAAACATTAGTAACGAGATTTTGAGACAACCTGTAGATGTTGCAAGAATTATTAACTTTATTTCCCAAGAGTTTTATGGCCTAATTTGTTGATTTGGAGAACAGGTAGGTCTTAAATAAATACAAATTGAGTCGCTCGTTAAGTCATTTATGGGCCCTAAGGCAAATAATGATGAGGATACGAGACGAAACGTCTGGAATGCTGATGAATGAAACGAAACAGAATCTAAGGAAACCATGGCTCATTTGTACCTCAGCTTTTGGAAATGTTTTCTCCGTTTTAGACAAGGAGGAAAACAAGACTTTAGGGAAAAGAATATTTTCTTTTAATACATATTCATTGGCTTAGTAAGTGACATGGAACAGATTTCCGGTGGAGCTTCAGGGGGAACAATTGTGCTATGACTGTGACTTACGTGGCGGTTATTCCATGAATTTTAACAATGTCACATAGCTCTTTTAATGGTTCGTCCAGCCCTTTTTGTCGATGCCATATAGTTCGTACTCCGAGAGAATTTGTAATAGGTTGGTTGTTATTGTGGATGTGACTGTGTATGCTGTGTGTGTTTGTCTGTGTGGGTAAAGTGTACGGGTGGGGGATTGTTTGCGTTTTGTAAGTGGGTGCGTTGCGTTCTTTGTGTGTATGTGTTTACAATGTGCAAGTTAAAGAATCTGCAAACAACACACCGTCACATACAGGGAGACAGATAGATTGAGGCAAAAGAGAGGGGGGAGGGGGAACGAGATATACAAAGAGAGAGAGAAAGAGAAAGAGAGAGAGAGAGAGAGAGAGGCAGTTGCAGACAAAATTTTTGACAGACAGACATAGACAAGTCTCTCCAACAGCAAGCGCTTAAGCGAGTTTGCTGAATGCTTGCAAATTTCCTCCAATCACACACAATGAATGGAGATATTTACATACCATCTTTTTTTTTCTATTTGTTGTAACAAGGTAAAAAAGCAGAATAATGTTTAATGGTAATCTGTGTCTTTCATTCTTTTTTTTTTTTCATTGCGAAACTCTACAAAAAGGTTTTATATGTCTCTATTCCGAGTTGAAAGTTTTATTAACCGAGAGAGAGAGAAAATGGCGTTGTAAATGTGAAACAAAATGAAGTAACTAGCCAAAAAATTTATTTGTTTATTTACACTTTATTATTTTCAACTTGAGACACACATTTCACAGCCTAACACACGACAAGCTTTCAAAATGAACTTATGAGCTACAGAAACATCATATTTATGTCTACGCCCGAGTCAACCATAAACATTAGAGAGGGTACGGGAAACTTACACATGCAAAAGTAGATTTTTATGAAGGACCATTAGAATCTTAGAGAGAACGGGTCCCTCTCTGCCTATGATCCTGTTTACGTGTGCAGCATCTGGGTACTGATTATCTACTTAAACTATCTTGTTGCATGTCGCTCTAGTGCATCAAGAATTTTTCATAGCTTCCTAAATCAGAAGTCACTCAGGGGCAGTATTTATTTGTGTTAGTGCGATCATGTTACATAAAAGCATTATATGATTAAACTTTCCTTGTATATTGGCCTTTATATGGATCAGGATTAGAAAGTAATCCACACAAATATTACAAAGAAAGAAATATAACCTTCAAATAATAATTTTAAAATATGTTTAGATTTATGGGGTGCTTTAACACCTTATGTTAAGCTGCAGTCCATTTCTCTATAGTTTTTACTTTAGCGGTGACATGAGGCATGGAAAAGTAAGGGCTCTTTTTAAGGTAACATTCCGTTGTTCAACTAGTTTGACTAAGAAAACTCAAGGATAATGACACTCAGAATGGAAAGCGTGAGTCAGGATTGAGTCTGTTCATTCCCTCAGGAACTCTACAACTATTCAAATATTTCTCGAACGTTTCTGAAAACCAGAAATTATTCCACATTCGAAACTTTCAGTGGAATTTTATTCGATATTCGTATATTTTGAATATTTCAATTATCTTTGTAACATTACTTATTTCATAGCAGTGTTCCACGGGTTACCATTTTCAACACAACCTGTACCTAGTACATGAAGGTAGCAAATCCACATATATAAGTAAGAAAAAATGCAGCTCGAAGTACACTAGAAAACGAGGTAAATTCCAAGAACGTTGGGAATAGGTTTGAAGCAAGAATAAAGCAGTTCTAGGAATCACTTGGTACTTGCAGAAAAATAGTTCTCTTGTTACTCTCTTGAGGCGTTTTTTTTCTCCAGTCAATTGTTCCTGTTGCTAAGCAGCATGGTGTTGCTTGACGCGTAGATGAAGTTGTTATTATATGTGCTCATGAAATAAATGTTTAAAGATGAACTACATGCTTTAAAGAGCTTGTGAATTGGACAGTTATGCAATTTGGATCCAACTTCAATACTCTCATTTCCCCGCTGAAGCAAATTCATCCAAAAAGTACTAATAAATTGTTATATCGAGGTTATGTCAGATATACTAAACAAACTATACTGTAATTAGCTTCAAGTACCTATCTGGACTTTTATTACTAAATTATTAAGTACAAAACGAATGTTGGATAATAATTTTCCGATGAAGAACTCAATATCATGAAAATTCGTGACCAAACTTTGGAAGTGTGAAGGAGTTAAATTTGCACTATGTAGAACTATCAAAGAAGCTTTAGGTGCTTTTCAGTATTCTGACACGTGTGAGGAGATTACATTTCCTGAAGATCTTTCCCTACCAAAACAACGAAAATCTTTAAAATGGACGATACTTCAATTGAACAGTGGTAGTATTCAATTGTTTTCCGCATTTAAGCCATGCTACAAGTTCTAAAATTAGCACGGTCGGATTTACCACTAGGCCCACTAAGCCCGGGCCCAGGGGCGTACTTGCAAAACATATTAAGGGAGAGCGCAAATATCATCACCTGACCCCTGTTACATAACTGACTTCAGGCGGTTTAAAGTTACGCTAATTTACATTAGAAATGGTAAACCAGACATTATATTAGAAATAAAACTTATTCCTATTTTTGTCTTTGTACACACCAATAATCATTTTAATCAATGCTACACATATACACTGAATTCAAAGAGTAGAATTCCCTTCGATTTGAGTGTAATACTTCAAGGAGCGGAAAGAGGGACAAAGTAAAGTAACGTTTTTATGAACGAAAAAAGTAAAAAAAAAAAAAAGAATCTTCAGTGGAATTTGAATCTGCTACCTTCCGGCCAGCGAACAAACACCTTAACTCCTAGGCTAGACGGCCTATTGAGAGAATACGCCCTTCAAAAGGTCCCATTCGTATTATTAGGCACTTGAGATCAATGTGTAAAGTTTTCTGTTCTATTATATACTTATTTCTGACGTCTTCTAGTATCTTTGTGTCATTGAGAAAAGTTATCAAGTCTTCTCTTGACATTTTAAACTAATCGCGATTAACTTCACAAAAAGAACTACGTCTTTGGATAACCTCTGCGGTAACAAATGGCGGAGAACAAACTTAACTAGTACCCATGATACATTGCGCAGTTCTCTAAAAGATGAGAAATCGCTCTTTCAAGTATGAAGAATAAATTACATCTATAAAGCATCGGAATCCCACTTAGAAAGATCACATTTTGTATGCAAAGCGAGAGTGTCTCGCTGAAAACCACTCTTTTCGATTGCAAAATCGTTCTAAAAGGGTGGTCCTTCCTTCCGCTCTAATAAAATGAAATATTCGCTCTTCCGAATTTAGTGTGTAAGGCGTGTCAGTCATCTATACGCCTACCGATAGGCAACAGGTACTTTGTGTTGAATCATTCTATATACATGAAGGCGTAATTTAGGCTTGGTTTATGTATGTGAGGAGAACTAGTGCCTTTTCCTAACATGTCTTTTCGAGACCGCAATGTGTAGTAGTTAGCGTGCGTTCGAATCCTGGTGGCGACCATGCCGACCTTGATTTTCCAGAATTTCCTTCAGTTTCACCTGACGAACGTCAGGATGGTATCTTAACTAAATCACTGGCTGCTACCCTCCCATACCCTATCGCGGTCTGATCCAAGGATGGCTAAAAACCTTTAAAAAAAGATTTAAAATCAAGGTCAGTAGAAACAATTCTTATTTTCCTCCTACCTACCTTGAACTTATATCTTCAGGAGATAAATACAAAAAATTTTACGGAGATAATGTTTAAGCTTCGAAGAACTGTCCACGTATTAGACGTAGCGAATGAGTTTGTAGTGTCGCTTTTGTCCATAACTAGAGATTTTGTACTTTTATGAGTTCCTACATTTTAGGAACGACGTATTGATGGGTGGAAAGGAATTGTTTAAGCTCTCAAAGTGGTCATGACAGAGTGTTAGCATTGAGCTGCTTAGTATTGAGGGAAAGCTGACCCAAGACGTTGGGTACGATGACAGAATAGACACCTTTGCACGATGCAAACCAAAGAGGAAGACGCTTTAAAATTATCTTTAAGATAAATAAAATTCTTTTTTATGGAAAATAATTACTCATTGAATTTATGTATCATTAATAATATTTTTTGTTTAATTTGCTTTTAAGTGTTTTTGTGTGAATAAAATAGTTTGTATTACCTTCTTGTTCAGTGTAATTAATATGTCTTGCAGAAGAAGAGTACAGTAATTTAATTAAAACTGTACATTTGCAATAATGTATTTAATGTCATTATTTACTGTTATTGATATTATTGAACCGTATTATTGAAACAACCACAACCACATTAGCAGAGTTAAATAATGATTATATCTTTATTATCATTATTGAATAGCGAGAGAGTGGAGGAGAGTAAATTTGTCATAATGTAAAAGTTGGAAGGGGAAAAGGCAATGCTGTAGTTCCAGAATTCTTACAGTGTATACGTTCTGAATCTTCTAGTTTATAAATCTTTAAGCGGCGGGTACACTAAATGAAATAATAAAATAAAAAAGACTTCCAAAATAAACACTTTTCTTAAACCATTCGTACTAAAAAGTAAAAAATAATTTTATTTATGCATTTTTAAAAAGAAAAACGTGGGGCGCTCTCTCATTTAGAGTCACTTTATAAACTCTTAAATTGGCACACCCCATGCTTTTCTTTTTTGTCATGCATAAACATTTTTTTTTTACTTTTTCAGTACGAATTGTTTAAGTAAAGTATGTCTTTAAAAAGTTTTTTTTATTATTTTTTCGAGCTAGTTCGCTGTTTGGATACTTTTTCTCATGTTAATGCTTTGTAAGCTAAATCCTAAAGTGTTCTGCAACCAGTCAAACGACAGATCGTTGCAGGCTTGTATTTATTTTAGGAAATAAAGGTCCATATTAAAAAAGCAATGTTTTAAAAATATATAAATATATAGAAATATATGAAAGTAACACTGGAATATTGTATTGTCACCCGACTTACGTCGCTGTTCAAAATTTCATCAATGTATTACTTCGGGAAATGAGTTAAATTAACGTTGCAAGATATGAAGACACAACCAACTATTGTGAACTAAAGAAAAGAATGTAATAAAAAGTGGTTGTTTTAAATCAAAACTTTTCGGTGTCTGAGGGTGACCACCACTTTTTTAATACTAAATCAACACAGCAATCTGTTTTGATTTCGGTGATTCAATACTAATGCTCATACAACAAATTGAAGGCTAGCATTGTAGCACCACTATTACAGTGTTAAATCGACACAAATAACCGCAATCAACAACTGTTGTTGTGTTGATTTAACACGAAAAGTATTGGTCACCCTCGGGCAACGAAAAGTGTTGAATCAACACCACCTTTGTTTGTTGTGTAGATGGTATACGGAGCTCATAATTAGCAGAAGGTATACGCTAATGTGTAGGTTAATCAGAGGGTATACGGCGCATACCACCTTGTACCCTCGACTATAGCTCTGGGAAAAGGACGGGAGAGATAAGAGGGTCTAGGGCGCCTAGACACATAAATCCGGCCCTGAAAAGTAGGTAAAATTCATCACGGATAGTTCACTTTATAAATGTTTGAAATAGTTTTTATAACAGTTCACTATTCATATTAATATTGGAATCTTCGATCAAAAATACAAAAGTGATATTTGTTATCAATAAAAATCGGAAGATACATAGAAATGGCTGTTTCTGCTATCAAAATATGCAAGGACTAGTTTTACTCAAGTAGTTGGTCTAATTTTCTTATCTCTGCTACTACTTCAAAAGCAGTTTAAATATTTGTTATCCAGGAGCGTATCCTGTGGACTATCTAGGCTACCACGGCAGCCTAAGATTGTGCACAAATATTTTGATATGCAAAAGTATTATTAATTTACATGAAAAGGAGGCCAGAACATCATCATCATTAATACTATGTGTGACCTCTGTACCCTCTCTCTACTTATTGCTTTTGCTGTTGCTAGTCCAAGCTGTGAATCCAGAATACGCCACTGCTGTTATCATTACTAAAACGAAAATAATTAATAAACCGAGAAAGCCATGACGAGCTTAGCACGGAAGCTAAAACTACGATACTTAAATAATTAAATATAAAATAATACGACAAATAGCAATGATATTTACCACTGAAGTATGGCTTAAAGTATTTATATTTTCAGAAAGAAATATATTTTCTTCAAGATAAGAAGTCTTCTCTATGAAAATTAGTTAATAAAAAAAACTGCAATATAGCAAAACTCCTGAGGTAAGAAAATATGGTAAGAACTTGTTACGAAGTCTAAACTAAAATTAAATTATCGTTTATATAATATATACTGTATGTATCTAGCGAGCGACCGTAACTTAAGTTGGTGGATGGTTCGCTTTGCGCTTGGGAGATCCTGGTGCAATACCAGCATGCTATCGTCAAAGATTTCAAACCTACTCCATCGATAAATGTATATTCGAAATTTGTAGAATGGATTTCCCAAACAAAACCAGGGATTCCTAGAAATTCTTTGAAGTAAAAGTGGATAGCAATGAGCATGAATGGGACTGCTATCCAGAGATAACAATAATTCGTTTGCGTCAAGTGGTTATCTCAAACAAATTCCATATACTGAGCGCTTTTTTGTAATGTTTAGCTCCATAGCAACCAAGAATAAGAATTACATACATTCAACGCATGTTTCACTTACATGCTCTCAATGAGGAAAATGTCATTGCCAGGTTGAATGGGGGTGATTACGTATGTCTTCTTTACTCATACGAAAAGTCGGTCTGAGCGTGAGATGTATAAAGACAGAAATAAAAATACCGAATTCCCTATGGAAACGGAAGTCGCCTAATTGATGCCCATTTCCAGCTGCCTTTTGTTCATAGAATTTCTGAGAAGGAATCGCTTTCACGCTCACTGCACAATTTGGAATGTGCGTCGTGTAGATACAAAAGGTTTTAAGTTATTAACGACAGCATATCGCATCAGCACTACTATTAGAAAGGTTAAAAAATTAAGCTCTACATTTCATTTTTCCACGCTTTCGGTAGCCTGTAGTAGCTCCGAACAGCAGTGGAATTTCCATGCCTGTGTCTCAGGTATTTTCCTTCTTTGTGGTTGTAAATCACAACTTTTAATCTCATTACGAGTTCTCTCAGTACTTTGAACCTCGTCATCAGTCATCACTTACTTCCTTCTTCTTCTATATTTAACGTGTGTAGGCTTTGATACGTTTGGTACAGATCTTCTACGTATTTCTTCCAACTGTTTAATACTCCTTTCCCAATACTAATGAAATTACCATCTTTGCTATCCAAAAACAAGACAGGTTTACTTTCCACATACTACAGCCCCTACAAGAAAAGCTAAAATAATCAACAACTTTGTCGTATTCCTAAATCATAGATAGATATCTGTAAGAGAGAGCGAGAGAAAAAATAACTACTTTTTCTTCTTCTGCTCTCTTAATAATTGAGGAGTTCGCTGGAAGAACGGCTTAACCCGGGTTAGGTCGTTTTTCCGTTTCATTGTCTGTTACCTGTATTAGACCTCCACGTATAAAAATATAGTAATAGCTTATTTGTCCGCCCATTGGTGCTGGGTCCAGATGTCCCCCTTACTTCCCCGTTTCCGCTACCTCTGCGGGATGTCGAACCGAAAAACTAGGATAACCGTTGTTAATAAATTGAAAGGAAGGATTTTCATATTTGCCCATTTGAAAATAGACAACCCGACAAACTGGACTGTGCTGTGGGTTGCTCAGCCTGTAGGGATATATCTGACAATCATTGTCAATTGATTGAACCGACACCCTCGTTCTCCCTTTCGGGGAGTGGTGTCAACCTTTTAATGCTGTAGTTAATCCTTGTAGGTCCTAAGGAATGTATATGCCAAATTTCTTTCGAGTCTGACAAGGGGTGTAGAATTGTATAGTCTTCAAATAAATAAACACACAAACACCCTAATATTGAATTTTATGTATATATAAAAGATACGTGCAAACAAATAACAGTAGACTGCAAGAGGGTAAAAGAAACAAACGCTAACGCACAAACTATTCTTCCGTAGAACTGTTAGTAATCCACCGGTGTGCAGCTACTTTGAACGGTGGGGAAACTTTTGCAGAACTTCAATTTTATTGGCAGGCAACACTAACATCTTTTGTGGGTGGGGACCGTCATGTCGTTGCTTTCCTAGGGTGCCGAAGAGTATTCATGCCAGTTTGATGAGGATACGTGGAACGGTATAGAAGTTCTTGCAGAAACTTTGAAAAACTCAATTTACAATTAAGCTTGGCTACACTGATCAAATATTTCTCAAGTAAATGAGTATTTAGAACAAATCGAAATACTTTACATTGTTGCAAGTAGAAATTCTATTTGTGTAACATCTTATTTGTAAATATAACAATTACAAATTTGTATAAAAATGTAACACTATTTTATACGTGGAACTGAGTATTTTGAAAATTTTATAGTTGCGAACTACTACAAATATATATATATATATATATATATATATATATATCATTGAAAGAATATGCATATTATATTGAAATCTTGGAGAAGATATTTGATATATTCACACGTTGTATACAAACATTCTAAATAGCCTATATTTAACATACCCTTTAGTAATGGGTCCTAATACTAAGAAAGAATTCTCGACAAATGTTAAGTCGATATCATAACATTGTAAATGAAGATTCAAGGAACGATTCACTTGAATCCGTCACGAATGATGAGTGACTAGAGGAAACGTTACAGTTGGCGCACAGCTCTAAAGGAAAGAACTTGTAGTAATGGAACAGTTCCACTGGAACATAGTGCTGAAGCATGAATAACTGGGAATAGCCCATGTAAGAGAAGGTCTCTTGTACGTAGAATGTCTGAAGTAACAGATGATAATAATTGCTATCGTGATACTCTGGATCGAATGACATAACCCTAAAGATGTTAGTACGGATAAGCACAGAGCATGTATTGGTCAGTATCTGGGCTGCAAATATTCGAAAAAAAAATAATTGTAGACCATCTAGAATGTTATATTTTATATTTAGAAGTGTTATATTTTAACTAATTACGGGCAGTTGTAAGACTAATACAATGAAAAGTAATTAAGGTGCATGTATTGAATTTAATTATAATTTGTTAACACGATGTTCAAGTAATTTGATAGAAGAAGCTAGAGGAAGACAACATGAAGAAATAAGTAACAGTGTTGAAATAAATAGCAGAAAAGCAGTAGTCTTAATGGGTATGCTAAAAGAGGAAAATGATAATATGGAGTTAGATACAGATAATAGTATGACTGATCTAGTTCAAGGAAACAACAAACATAGGCCAAACGAAACAACATTTACCTAGTAAGACAACAAACCGGGTAAGTTAAGATAAGCTGATCTCAGTTATTGATATTCAAAAGGAAAAATCACTGTGTGATAGACACGTTAAGGTGAATAAGTCTTTAACAGTAGACAGGCTAGTCGGAAAATATCACTATAACAATATATATTAATTATTTAATATGAATACATGAAAGGTGACAAGATGAAACAATTGATGGAGGTGAAACTAGAACTTATAGACTTAGCTTAGGAGATAAATAGTAATGTACAGAAGAAAATAGATGCAGAAGTCGACATCATATCAAAATCTAGAGAAGAGAAATATGAACAGTTAATTTCAAAATTTAATACTTCCGATGGTTCAATTAAGAATGTTATTCATTAAGTAAAGGAAATGAAGAGGAAATTAGAACAGTATCGAAATATGACAGAATATCAAATGCAGTAGATGCATGATGTAGTTCAAGAAGTCAATACAGGGATAGATAATATGAATACCAGAAGAGCTCGAAACGGATGATAGGAGGAATAGTCAGTAGACTCTATTATTGTAAAACCAAGAAAATGATAAGAAGAACGTATGGCGACAATTACAAAAGAATCAGTAGTAATGATATTAGAAGCTCTAAGTATATTGAAAGTACAAGGAACATGTCATCAAGTTTCTCAAAAGAGGACTGGATATTAGGGCCGATTTTTTCTTTTCTTTTCAGATATTGGGGTTCAAGTTGTTATCGAAAGTTGTGCATTGGTACCAAATAAAGCCATGCCAAATATGGCCGTCCTAAAACAATATTTAACCGGGCCCCTGGTCCCCTAATGGGCTCAATTGTTTTTTTTTTTTTTTACAAAACAAGGAATAAAAATATAATACCAGCTTCTACATTTTTGAGGTTCGAGTAGTTATAAAAAGTTGTGCATTGGTACCAAATAAAGCCATGTCAGATGTGTCCCTTATTGGCCGTCAGCGTTTTGACCGTTTTCAAACTAAAATTTTCGCGGGCTCCGGGGCCCGTCTAGATATTTTTTGATCTGGCTGTGTGTTTTGGTGAACAAACATAACATAACATTCTACAACTTTTGCACGCTACTCAAACTCAAATCTCTCTCTCTAAAAAAAACGGCCATTTTCAAAATTATTATTTTCTCAGGCCCCCGGGGTTCGGGCAAATATTTTTTGATCCGATTGTGTTTGGGGCGGCAAACATAACATAATATTCTATAACTTTTGCACGGTACTCAAACACAACTTTTTAAGCATTTTTTTCGGGGTGGGGCCGAATCTTTTTTTTTTACTTTGAGTTTGAGTAGCGTGCAAAAGTTGTACGCTATATTTGATCGCCAAAACATAGCTGAATAAAGAAATATCTAGCCGGGACCCGGATCCCGCGAAAATTTTAGTTTGAAAACGGCCAAAAACGCTTAACGGCCAAGAAGGGCCACATTTGACATGGCTAGATTTCGTACCAATGTACAACTTTTCATAATTACTCAAACCTCAAAATGTGGAAACTGGTATTATTCATTGTTTTGCAAAAAGAAAAGGCCGGTGTAGGGGGCCAGGGGCCTGTTTAAATATTGTTTTAGGACAGCCATATTTGGCATGTATATGACTGATGAGTTAGCCGCAAGAATGATGAATAGCAAAAGTAGTCGGAAACGTATGATATACCTAGGTTGAGTTAGTAGGAATTTCCGAAATGGACAGGTGACATAAGCCAGAGTCATCACTAGATTATTTAGAAAGTTTGACATCATATTTAAGTTGCAAAAGTATTGGTGAAAATGAAAGAACGTCATTATGAAAATGCAAAAATGAAAGAAATACGACGACAAATACATTGAAAACAGAAGGAGTGAAAGCGTCCAGTATAGAATAGACGACCTCCGGAGGACTATGAGGTGAGCACGTCATTACAGAACCGAGGACACTATATTTTCCATCGTGCGAGAATCTGTTTTCTTATAATTAAGTTTCAACCAGGTGCTGTCTAGTAGTTTCTTGAACGTTCTTGCATATGTTTTAATGATACGCAGAAAGAATATACAGTTAATATTTCATGAGCAATAAAGATGCTGCTGAATTACGTAACTAATGTATTTATTGCCAGTTTCTTTCCTTGTTGGTTAATGAATTGAACGTTTCTTCTTCGAAGAAAAAAATAGTTTCTCTTTGGTAAGAACGGCTTGCAAGGGGCATTGTCTTCAAATACGCGTTTAACCTTTGCATACTAATGAATAATTAAATTCATTTCCTCAATAACCTCAAAACTTAATAGCATGCACTATATCAAATGTTCTTTATCTACAAACACTAAAAGCAGTGTTCGAATATCTGACTTTATTTTGATAATTTATCGATTGTATATTTATTTTATTTCAGTACTTGTACGGACCCTTCTGTATTTCGTAATACTGTTTCTTCTTTACATGTTTTAAAACTATTTATGGGTCAAACAGGCTATATGATTTAAGCTAGCCACATGGATTAAGTTTCTTGGTAACCACTCTTCTGGTGAAAGGGAAGGGGAAGTTATCTACCAGGCTCAATGTATAGGCACCACACCGGCATTCGCCTAGGGAAACTGAGGCAGGCAGCATGGAAGCAGGATTCTAACTTGCATTCTCCTTCAGTGTCGATCTGAAGTTCACAACTCCAATCACTGGAGAATGGGGCTGGGTTTATTATTCTTATTTGCATCTCCTATTCTTCTAGTCACAATATGTCGACCTACAGAACAGACATATACTTGACATTGAGAAAGACGATTAATTAATTATGGTTGCTAAGTCATACAAAAATTAAAATTAAGGTTCTAAATTTTCAGAAATTTCGACAATATACTAGTGGTTCTGTGGACAAAAAGTTTATACGTCTGCTGAGTAAAATCCTATAAGAGGGTTTGTTAAAATTCACTTCAGTATTCACCAAAAGTTTTGCCATTCAACTTTTAACTAACTGCTTGCGGAACTTTATGTGTTAAGGAACTGCATTTTTGTTTTAAGTAAAGTCCCTACGGTTAGTTTATAAATTCATTTTGTCAATCTTTCCGCCTACCACTATCAATCGTCTATAACGTTTGCTAGCACTCTTAACCAAAAAGAAACTTATTTAAGATGTTATAATCTGGTCCGCAGAACCGAGTCGATGGGGGACTAAGGTCTTACGTCAGATCCGGTAGGTCACCATGGTAATCCGCCATGATACAGTCTAAACAAACTAGTGTTTAGTAGTAGGTTTTGTAGTATTCGATATTCAACAGCTCGTTGTGGTTTTATGATTTGTACCTGATTGTCTTCATTACAATGAAAGAGACACGTGTTACTTTTCTTCTGTTTCCTAAGAACTGAAGCTAGAAAAGCAAGTGGAAGAAGCCAATTACGTAAGTAAACAAATTTCACGGAATACCATTGAACGCAGTCTTGAATACATTGATATGATTTTGAGGATAAATCATTGTTGATTGATGAGTTCTTGATTTACAAAAGGGGATGATTATTTCTAAAAGAAGATTAAACCGAAGTTGCTAATTCGGTACTAGTTAAGGACACACACTCAAGAAGATAAAATACGAGTGTTTAAACGAAGCCCTTGTACCCTATGTGCAGCTGAGCAAATTGATACTGTACGTAAAGTATACAAGGTGTAGCATAAATCAAGATTTCGAAAAGTAATAGCACCTTTGTATGCTTCATAAAATCATAAATTACCGGAACAAAAATTAGCTTCTCACTTCAACTTATTATATTTACTTTTTATATGTCCTTTCTTGCAATTTCCTTCGTATGTGCACCAAATCTTGGACATATGTAAGCAAAAGTACATCTGTGGACTCCACAGCATTTTCTACTCTTTCAGACACTTTCCGCTCGTCACCGAAATAATCAGCAGTTCGAAAAATATTAAAAGCCGTTGCTTCCACAACTGATTTTCTGCCCCTCAGCCATTAAATTTACTGTTTGTTTAGACTTGACCTCCTCTGTTGCTATGGAAACCAACCGGTTGTGGCGTCAAGCCTTTAGTTCTTTATTACCTTCTATTTTTTCGTATGTAAGTCATTAGTTTCGCTCTCAGTGTATACAAGTTCCTATATCATTTTTTTATTTCTCCACCTGCATGTCAATCTCAAGGACTATGCTTTTATTCTACTGTTACTTCGTTAATTTAGTACGACATCTTATTCTTTCCTCATAATATGAGGACAAAATGTTGACGAATTGCGTTGTAAAGTAGTTCGGATAAATATACGCGTACATGTACATTTTTCATTACTTTAACAATTTATTGAGACGGATTTGATATTTTTGGGAAACAAACTCCACAAATATTACGGACACTATGTCAAAGGAACAAAAACGGGTTTTTATTTAGTAGGCTAGCATATTACCGCTGCACCAAGCTAGGACCTGGCAAATACTTATTTGGTCGTTGTATTTACAGTGAATGACGTCGAAGCCTGTCACTATGATGTCACAGGTGGTGATGACTTGCAACGTTTCTGCAACTTTCATCATCAACGTTTGCGTGCGGGGCGTAAAAATTTGTATGATGCCTTTTTGGTTAGTGGGCCATTGATTCCGTGCAAAATAGCGTTTGTGCAAGATTATCATCTCGGGAGTGTTCCTAGTTAGTGGTACGCCTCGGGCATGAATGTTTGTGTGTGTGATTTTAACTTAATTCTAAAAATATCAGTCCATGCAGGCTATCCACCTCCTGTTCCTACTAGATCTATGGTGTATTCATAGATGTACTGGAACAGGGCGTGGAAGGGAATCAGTGTGGGTTGGTAACTAAAAATTCACTTTGTGTAGACGGTATGGGACTGGGCGGCAGGATCTAATGAGGAACCAGATAGCTGGCTCATTACAAGTTGTACAAGTTGTTATGTAATACAGCGTGTCCGATGATGCCAAGAAGCTAGTTGGTGATGAAACTGTTACACGTTTTTAGTTTTTTAATTAAAACTTATTGATTTGCTCCGCTTATTTTTCTATCTTAAGTATATAAAAGGAATACTTTGACATAGAAAATATATTTGTTTTGTTATAAGATCGTAGACCAGCAGCAGATCGATAATTCACATTAAATAATCTGTTACCATAATTGAAATAAACAAGTCTCGTTGGTCTGAGTGTTATCGTGTCGGCCTGTCGTGCGTAGGGTCACGAGTTCGAACCCTGATAAATCCAATTAAAAAAATAAAATGGGGATAATGAGTTCAAACCTGGCACACATATTTTTCTATTTTTAAACAATATTTTAAATTATTTTTAAAGTAATATTTTTTAAATACATTTTTCCAATAACATTTCTGCTTCTATTTGTGAGTTTCTTCTACCACAATATATTAACATTGGATTTAATCTATCTGCATTTAACATTACGCACTTTGAATTGACAATGTTTTTTTTTAAATTTTATTTATGTTTTAGGCATCTAAGGCTCAGGTCGGGATAGCGAAGGAGAAAGATTCGGCCAGGGACTATGTTGAAAATTCAATTCCGACATTTTCCTGGTGTGACTGAGGTAAAACCCTGGAAAAACCTTAGCTGGGATAGAACCCACAACCTCCCGAATGCTACGCCAACGCCGAGAATCGACAATGAAGAATGTACGAAGGTATTTTACTATTCTTGACACCCAGTATATTATATTCGTACATTCACATGTACAGTGTACGATTTGTGTGCATGTGTGAATTGATTCATATTGTTTAAGCATAACGTTAGCCCGGATAGAGTGCGGTAAAAGGATCCTGGAAGTATTTGTTTAAAATTATTTTAAGGTCTTTAGGCATATGAGGTTCAAGTCGGGATAGGGTTGGAGAGTGTGTTGGAAGATAGACTGCCAGGACCTATTTATAGGCACCATCACAGCGTTTGCCTGGTATGTGGGAGGAAAAATCTTGGGAAACCTCAGTAAGAATGGCCGACTGCTGGAATCGATCTTAGAACTCTCCAAATGCTAAACCAACGCTCTATAATATATTTTTTTTAAACTTTGGTAACCCTAATCGGGCTTAACTTGCTCAATTTGATATACCTTTTCAACCTGTATAGACTTATATTCTTAGAATTAAGTTAAAATCACACACACAAACATTCATGCCCGAGACGTACCACTAACTAGGAACACTCCCGAGATGATAATCTGGTACAAGCGCAATTTTGCGCGGAATCGATGGCCCACTAATCAAAAAGGCACCATATAAATTTTTACGCCCCGCACTCAAAAGTTGAGAAAGAAAATAGTTAAAAGGTTGCAAGTCATCACTGTGACGTCATAGTAGTGGGCGCTATAGTAGCTCCGACGCCATTCACTGTTACTACAACGACCAAACCACTATTTGCCAGGCCCTAGCTTGCTGTAGCGGTAAGACGTTGGCCTACTTAAAAATCCCCGGGTTTGAATCCCGGCGGGTGGATAATTTTTTCTTCTTTTTGTCTTTTAAAATATCTTTTATATGTTCATTTTTATTATTAATAATTCGTTTGGCATACAAAAAGAAGCTACTGGAAGATAGAATATAAATAAATAAACCAGGTCTGGCCCGCGAGCTGTGCAAGGGGGCACGGTGCGTCCGAAGGGAGATGTGAGGCGTGAGCCTCGGGCGGGGGGAGCACAGCCTCCTGTTCGCGGTGGGCATACGCATACATACGCATACTTTTGTCTTCGGTATTCTAAATTCAATTGTCAAATTTTTTAACCACTCTATCAATTTGAATTTTGCGCCAACATAAATGAAACAATTAACATCTTGTAGTGATTGAAAATATCTTCAATTTAAGGAGAAAAGGTCATCGTAGGTCCAGATCTGATATAGTTAAACTATCAAAAAGCTCACTTTAATTTATTTTGAGGTTAGGTTAGCATCTCTTGAGCTGAAATTTGGTGGAGAGCCATCATTTTTTATGCCGAATATTATAGTATTTTTATCACGATTACTTCCAAGGCACTTTTCGCCATCTTACCCTGCTAGGCTCTTTCGGCGTGCACTTTGGTTTAAACAATTTATAAGATGAAGTTGGTTCTTTCCAACGATTATATGTGATATTAGTCATTAATGGCTTTTGTTTTTCGTTGGCAAGATGGCGTAAGGGAAACGTGCTGAACTTTTCAGTACTAAAACAAGCCAACATAGGTTCAAGCCAAGGTTTTCACAAAGCAATCGGTGTTTTACAAAGAACTAATAATAACTTCTCATACAAAACGGAGAATCTTTCAGAATGTGGAATCAATCAACTGAGTCACTGTAGAGAAGTAAACGATTTACAAATGTTGGTTAGGAAGGACAAAATAAAATCTATGGGAGTTACAAAAACAATTAAGAACACGTAATTGATCTAAAGTATCCACTTTTTATGTTATTATTCTTTAAAAAATAAAATTATTCCATTTATTAAGCAGAATTTACGCAGCAAGCCTTTGGAGTAACAGCTAACGACTCAGACTTACAACACGGAGATTTGGGTTCGATTCCCGATCAGGTAGTGTCTTTTTTTAAATAAAATAATGGCTGGAAACTGAGATTAATCTCCGGTTCGAGAACTTACGAGGCATCAATGGCGAGAATTAGAGTAAACAGTGTGTATTGTGTGTGCGTTCCATGTAAGATGACTGTTCATGATGACTCCAAGATTTCTCATTTGTTTAGCATATTCTATTTTGGTACCGTCCAACACAACTTGAAGAAGGTTTGGTCTACTCAGTTTCGAAGCGTGTTTTTGATTTGCTATAATGATTGCTTGTGTCTTTAGAGGGTTTAAAAGTGGGTTGTGTTTACGTGTCCATTCAGTTAGAGCACACACTCTAAAAATTCTTGGGTACCAGAGACAATAAATATTGTTAAGGACAATGTAAAGTCAAGGTCTCCGACAAGAGATGGCAGCACTATCTCCGTATATGTCTAATGTAATTTTATCGTTGCACGAAATTTCAATTCTGTTCCTACAAATTCATATCTAGAGAGCTCAAACTTTCAGGAAAGAAATTTCTTAACTAATTCAAGATTTCTATCCGTGCCAATGTATCATTTTCTTTCTTGTTCATTGTTGAAATCATTTCATTGTTGTTATGCCTATAACAATGAAGCTCTTTCGACAATGAACATGAAAGAATCTGAAAAATCTGCACGGATAGAACTCTTGAATCAGTTATGATAAAAATGTAAATACTTGTCAGTTCATCAATATTTGCATCCAACTATTGTATATATAAACCATTACCATTGATTAAGAAGAAAGTCCATTTTTGTATTATTTAATGCTCTAAATTTTTCTGTATATAAGCTGTACTTACCAAATAAAATAAAATAAATAGATTGTAAAGATCACCACCAAAACGTACTACAAGATTACTTAACAAATATAAAAAAGTAGGAAAGAATCCAGGAAATAAGAACTGGAAGTTTAAACGTTGAACCAACAGCTAAAAACTAACTTCAACAACAATAGTCAGCGACAATCAACAAATCAAATTAATGCAAGCTTAACTAAAGCTTGACAGCTTTAATTGATTAGCAGTAATCATCAAAAGAACGAACGAACGAACAAATCAGTTATGAACTTTGCCATACTTCAATTGCCATACTTCTTGTTACGGGAGGGCGCCATATATATCGCCAACAACATATTGCCAAGAAGCAAACGCACCAACCTTGACCTTTATGAGGAGTTTTTGATGATAAGTTTGATGATGTAGATGATGGTCAATATAATAACATTAATATTTAAACGTGTGAAGATATTTCCGTATGTTTATATTATGTTTTGTAATTTTTTATTTCCTTCTGATAATATTGTGGTCAACAGGTGGTAGCACCGTTTTTAAAAAGGAAGATTGTGGGTTATACTCTGCCGATTTAAATGTAGGATTATTGTTTTTATATACTAACATACGTTTAAAGAAATTGCTTAAAGGATTTTGGAAATAATGGCACATGAATGTTTATTCTTGCATATATTAATGTGAGTCTTTGTTACATGTAGAAGAAGAGCGATTCACCTAACACTTCACTCCTTTAAGAGCTGAACGTTTTAGTTCAAGCCCACCCACGAGGCGATGACTTAAGTCTCACAGCAGGAAATGTTTCATTGATGTGTAGTGATAATCCTATTACTGCAAAATGTTATTACTACAAACTGTTGTGAAACGTGCAATACCAATAGATGAAGCTACTACATTTCGGCTTGATTTATTGTAAATTCAACAATAAAGTATTATTATTTAGCGTATGGTAAGCTGTTGAGAACAACCAAACAAGTATTTTTAAATGAACAAAATACGATTAACAATAAATGTTATGCAACCATAAAAAGTATTGGTTCCAAAATAACCATATTTTACGGTCCAGTTCACAATACTATTGTTATTTCTAATATATTTTTTAAGTGCACAGGTCTTTGTTCATTGCTTCCACTGTACCATGAACAGAATATTGTTTAAAGTGAACATATTTCTGCAGATCCTCTGCATAAAGATGATCTTTACATGTATGAAAAACATAGGGTATATCATTAATATATAAATTAGAAAGTAATGGCCCTAGTATTGAACCTTGTGGTACTCCTGGTAATGTGTTAATCCATCCATCGTCACACCCCAGTATCCACGGTCATAAATGTATAATAGTACTACATAATACTCATGTGAACTAAGCTTACTCTAAGAGAGATGCTCTTAGTTTTCCTAATTAAACAAACAGAATATAAAATGCAGAATTAGTCAGTGCAGATTTTCGTTTTTAATTATTTACACGGGTCATGTGAATTACAAGTTATTTATTTTCCTTTTTTTTTTAAAGATATTACTTGAGAAAGGTACGTTTTGACATTTCATACCTCTTGATGTAATCACTTGATACACACTATCCGTGTACATAAATACATTTTGAAGTGTTACGAAAAGCTTTCTGAATTATGTTATAGAATTGTGGTTTTAATCCAACATGATCTGAACATTAATCCAAAATCATCATGCATTTGGTCAGATCTGTTTAAGTAGCTGAGAGAGGACTTATCTGCCAGCAAATCTCACGAAGAAGTTACTTTGCTATTGAATGGTCATTCTTTTAATTAAATCCGAATCGAGGGACATGATGGTGACCATTCAACCCCAATTTCCCCGGAATAACAAATTTATCCCCGGCTATTTTTCTCCGATGATGGAATAATCGATGTTTAAGCGCAGGATGTTAGTTGGTACTACGCGAATAGGGCATGCGATTTTGTTATGAGTGAAAATTCGCTCATAACTAGATCACTGTGTAATCAAAAGATTATTAGGTTTAAATATTGTATCTTAATTAAAAAATGAATTGTAATTGTATATTATGTATGTGTCTGTGTGAATGAGGTACAAAAACCTCCTTGCGCAAGGAATTATTATATAATTATATATTAATAGGTCATTATAATGATATATATAAAATAAAAATCCCTTTCGGCAGGCCTACAGGCTGAGGTAGATCTCGAAGTTTTTTTTTATTTTCAAAAATTCAAATCTCGCCTTATATGAGAGCTATCCAGAAACTATTTATTGATTTGTAGATTATTCATCAAGAGTTGTTCAACGATACCCCACAAGACGTATATATAAATAAATCACAGCCATATTCAATCCACTAGTGGATGAGGCCTCTCCCCGAAGGGAGGAGTTGGTCTACGGCTCCCACGCTGACCAGACGGGTTGGGAGAGGGGAGCCGAAGCTCTCACTGTGATTGCCACTGTCTTTCATTCACAGCAGCTGCCCAATTGTCCTCACGATTCTGTGTCAACACCGAAAGTTTTTAGCCCCCACCGGGAATCGAACCCGGGACCGCTCGCGCAGAAGTCGAGCGCGCTACCGACTAGGCTACGCAGGAGCTCAAGACGTATACATACATATATACATACATACATACTCGCTTTGTTTCGCTGGGAGCACTGCCCCCAACTTCATTGCTTTTAAGAGGATGCGCCTATTTTATCTTAACCAAAATTTCCTGCAGCAATATAACACCATAGTGTCCACCCGAACAATCCCACGGCGGGCTGCGTTCCCAAAAGGGAGGTTTGCCCCATTTATTGTAACCTACTCTTGCTCATAAACCTTCAAAGAAAATTTCGTTTCAATACATTCAATGATTTGGAAATTGGGTTTTTGGGACGGCCATTTTCGATTCATGTTGACGACTTTTTGAAAGTTTCTTTATATTGTTGTGACCTACTTGTGATGGTACACCTTCAAGTAAAATTTCATTTATCCAGCTCAAACGGTGTGCAAAATGGGATTTTGGGCTGCCATTTTGTATCCAAGATGGCGACTTTTCCCAAATGTTGTAATATTTATCTAAACTACTCATCATATGCCAAATTTCGTATCTCTGGCTCAAACGATATGGAAAAGAGATTTCTTGCTTCCGCCATTTTGAATCCAAGATGGCGTCTCTGAATTCATTATGTAATATTTTCGTAATCAAACAGTGATGTACCTTTATGCCAAATTTGATTTCAATAGCCCCAGTGGTTTAGGCTGTGTATTCCATACAATATTGGGTTCGGCGGCCATTTTGTATCCAAGATGGCGACCGATTTTGCTCATTAACGAACTTAACCGAGCTATTAAGTCTAGAAATAACATATTTAAATTTAGTTCAAATATCTTGAAAATTATGACCGCTAGCTTGTTTATTCTGGTGTAATAAAAAGTAATCCATTATTTTTGCATGACATTGAAGGCTTGACTTACCATAGTTAGAATGATCCGATTTAGGTCACATATGCGCCGTTTTGTTCGATAACGTGTTGCCATTTGGAAGGTAATATCATGATGCCTTTCTCATAGAAGCCCTTGTCCCTATTGGCAAAAAATTGAGACAGTCGATGTTCACAAGCCTCTCTTGAAGCGAATTTTTCACCAGCAAACGTGTTCGCCATGGACAGGAACAGATGGTAATCACTCAGTGCCAGATCCGGACTATAAGGTGGATGCATAAGAACCTCCCAACCAAGCTCCCGGAGCTTCTGGCGAGTCACTATCGATGTGTGTGGCCTGGCGTTGTCCTGGTGGAACACAATGCCTCTCCTATTGGCCAGAGCTGGCCGCTTCTGGGCGATTGCTGCCTTCAGACGGTCCAATTGTTGACAGTATAGTTCCGAGTTAAGGGTTTGGCCGTAGGGGAGCAGTTCATAGTAGATAATTCCCTGCCAATCCCACCAAACACACAGCAAAACCTTCCTGGCCGTCAATCCTGGCTTGGGCACGGTTTGCGCCGGCGCACGACCGTTTTCGCGTGACGTTGTCGTAAGTGATCCACTTTTCATCACCAGTCACCAACCGCTTCAGAAATGGGTCGCTTTTGTTGCGATTCAGCAGCGATTCGCAGATGGAAATTCGGTCCATGAGGTTTTTTTGCGTTAACTC
>JAGDQP010002673.1:0-58137 GCA_022664845.1 Lepisma saccharinum | reverse complement strand
TGTTGCAGCGTGGTTTGAGGAACATCGGGATGAAGTTCAACACCTCCCCTGGCCCGCCCAATCCCCAGATCTCAACATAATTGAACATCTGTGGTCCATCTTGGAAACACGACTCCGGCGACGATTTCCACCTCCATCCTCTCTCACAGAACTGGCCGATGCCCTGAAAAAAAAGAAGTGATTGGCTCTGGGAAATCCGCGCGAAGTTCTTATGAATAGGATCCGTTGTCGTAGGATAGTATTTAAACGAGGAGGGCTCTATTGTACTCTCTCTTTTCAAGCACCAGCCTTCTACGATGAACAGTACGAGGAGACGCGGCTGGAAGTAGTCGGTCTTAAACACGTGTGTCACTATTCTTGCATAGTGAAGTTTTCAAGTACTTAAAGTTTTTAAGTAACTTCGTCACCTCACAGATATAGGAGACAGAATAATGGATACTAGTCGCCGAGAATTCCGGTAATTAAAAAAAAAATCATCTTTAAGTAGGAACTGAGCCTCAATAGAATAATTAATATTATAATTAAAGAATCGAGACATGAATTTAAATTAGCAGTAGAAACGTATAGTTTCTTTTTCAAGTTAAGCTAGTTTTTCAACAATAAATCCGGTCTTCTAAATGGCTCTATAAAATACAAATAAAAAAAAATATTATTAAACTGATAGCTAAGACGTCGATCAGAAAAAACTAATTCTAGCTTCTGAATGATAGAAGTCTTTTTATAGCGGCAATTAAAGAAGTTCACATTACAGTAACTTTTATCTTGGTCAGGCGAAAATCGTGATTTAGAATTATTACACAAAGTTAGAACGTCCTGAGCTAAACAGATCAACACGGAAGTTTAATGATGACTCGAATCACGGGCTAGTTCATTAAAATAAGGACAAGGCCGTCTCCAAGTCTAGATCAGGTTACCGGAAATAAGTATAACTTCAATGAAGAAGGCCGAACAAATTCTCCTTATAACAGTCGTCAAAGCAGGAATAATTGTATTTTTAGAAGAATGAAAAAAGTAAGTTATTCTTTTTTCTTTATGTTAATAAATATTATATTCATTATTCGAAGTGTATCTTTACAACATGAAAATTACTGTGGTAGCTAATAGAATCTTTCTGTGTCATGAACAGAATAAGAACTAACCAGTAACGGTTTTTATCCTGACCTGATAATCCCGCTAATTATAAGGTCGACACTATACGGAGAATATAGAAGTAGTGTGACATTACTCTGATTTTTTATAGTTGTCCGAAAAATCAAATACTTATAAAGCAGAGTAAAAATTATTCCGTATCAATTTTTATGTTTTTCTTTCTTAAAATAATTAATATTCTCGGGACTAATCATACCGTAGACGTAATGAGCAAATAATTTTAGTCACGGTTGTTGGCATATCAAGCTTTTTCTAACTCATATGAAAGCTTAAAAATAAAACAGCAAAAAAGATAGATAGAGAGAGAGAGAGAGAGAGAGAGAGAGAGAGCTAAATAATTTCGGATGTCGTCCGGACATTGAACTTTACTCGCTCCACAGCGTTAAGCGTGGACCTGATTACCGTATTGGAGGCATTTCAACTCATCAGGGATAACGCAGTGGCCGCACTGAGAAAAATAAATACATTGCCATTAATGCAAATATAACACTTGCAGTACTACGTACGTTGCACAAACACACACACACACGTAATGCGTAAGAAACCTACGTTCAATGAAGTTGGCGGTTAGTGGTGGCTGTATTACAAGTAATGACGAGTGGGAAAAGTCATTATTCTGGATGTTCCCTACGTGTTCATATTGTTCCTTCATGTCATTTTTGGACGTACGTGACATCCTACCGACTGGTGAAACGAATAAAGTGACGTCATATAGAAACACGGCCAAGCAGGATGTGACCTCGTGCCAGGAATGAGAGAAAAAGAAGTCAGTATATACATAACAAACGGCAATTTCCTACGTAATAGCAGGAGCCGTCTGCAATAACACTATAATGCTGGAAGCACGTGATTTTCAGGAAAGTGCTGGTACCAGCATTCCATAAAGAGGGAATGTGCGTATGTTAACAGTTGTTATAGGTTCAATTGTTTTGTGCTAAATCAAAGTGGTAATGCTTATGTCGAATGCTGAGAAAGTAAACTACAGGTGGTAACACCTAATTGTAAGCTGTAAATAGGATATTGAATCATATTAAATGATTTTATATTTTATCAATTTTGCATTCAAGGAAGTTTAAACATTGTTTTTAGAATACGTCTTGCTAGCTGCAAATTTCTATAAATATTTTATGTTACCAACTTGATGTTGGATGCTAGATGCATAAGTTAACAAATATCCATGTAAAACAGTACTGATGTATCCAATTAGATATGTTTGGAAATAATCTGAATTTGATGTTCGACTATATTAAATCTATGCTCGATAATTACCTCTCTCTTTATTTGAGTCTTGTAAGCGTTTGCCAGTGTGCAACACTGGATCAAAAGCTAAATCAATGCTTGATAAATGTTTATATCTTCAATTACGTCTTCGCTCCAGATCACGAACTGCAAGTATATATATATACCTTCTATAGGTCACTCACGTACACGATGTACGTATCGTCCTGGTCTGCAAGGTATTCCGTCCTACCAGGCAGGAGGTAAACTACGTACAAGTAGCGCCTGCAGTACTCCTGCCAGGCAGGACCCAACAGCATTTTACAAAATATATGTCCGATAACGTTGTTTGCTGCGTCTGTACGACTATACTCGGTGGTGAAAAATTTAAGGACTCCACGTACAGGTTTAAGGATCGCACGTCCTTAAATCTTAGGAAAAATTTTCTCAGTGCACCCACGGGTGCTGAATGACTGCGTCCAGCGATGTCTGGGCAGACTCCTCCGGGCAAACAGACAAGTAACAATGCGTTATCTGACAGGAGTAATCAAAGCAGAACGTTCCAAAAACGTGTCTCATAGGTCAGTACAGCACCATTTGGTCTCTATGAAGTATCGCAACCGAAGACCGACACGTGTGCTGCTACCAATCGCTGCCTATCGGCGGCTGCAACTCATATGGGCTAGGAAACACGTGGATTGGACCTTAGAGGACTGGCAACATGTAGGGTTATCAGATGAGTCACGTTTCCAATTGGTACGGGCGTAAGGTAGAGTCCGGGTGTGGCACAGACCCCATGGGGCCACGGACCAAAGTTGTCAACAAGGTATTGTGCAAGGATACATGTTTACCTGGCATGGATTCGGTCCTCTGTTCTGCTTGAACCGAGCAACGACCGGTCAGCACTATGTTCAGCTGCTTGGTGACCATCTCCCCCTTTATTAATTTCGTGTTCCTTTCCAACAATGCGATTTTCCAGGATAACAATGCGCTATGGCACCAGGTCACAATTGTGTGCGACTTTTTTGAGGAACATTCTTGTAACTTCCAACGCATGATTTGGCACCTTAGATCGCTGGACATGAACCCTATCGAGCACATGTGGAACGGGCTATTCGTGTCCAGGATTGTCCACCTTGTAGACGGCAATCGGCAAATCCCTCCAGCGGACTACCAGTGACTTGTCGCGTTCCTGCCACGTCGAATTGTATTTTTGCACTTCGCCTTGCTCAAGGGGTAACACACATTGTTAGTTAGGTATCCAATGACTTGGCACTTTAGTGTAGATATTGATTTGAGAAGTTCCTTTATCTCAGTACGGGTCTAACCGTAGCAATCGTAGTCTAAGCAAACATCTTATAACTTTTTTTTTTTTTTTAGATTTCAATAAATTTGAAACCTCAGAGATATTTTTATTTAAGATATTAACTGTATATTTAAAAAATAGGAAAAATATAGGGGCTGGAAATAATATTGAAAATACAAAGGTATTTTCCAATAGTGCTCTAAGTTACAAAGTGTTTCACTTCCTTTAATAAACTGCACAAAGTGATTGTAGCTCAGTAGGTAGACTGTTTGGTTTCGCATTCGCAACGTTAGGACTCAGAGCCGGCCATCCTTACAAGCTTTTCCAGGCTTTATCTCATTAGCACCAGACTAATATTAGGATCGCACCTCGGCCATCCTGACTGAGGTTTTCCATGGTTATTCGTCAGTCACATCAGGCAAATCCCGGAATTGTACCTACTAGCGAAGCCCTGGATGACTACTTACCAACATCCTCTCCACCAAACTATCCCGGTCTAAGACTTAGGTGCCTAAAGGCCATAAATAAAATTCAGTTATGGTGGCACCTTCAAAACTAGGACTTGGACAATTAACTTTCCGCATTATCTCCATTTACCTCCCACATAGCACTGTTTCTTGATTCAAGGTTGAAATTCCCTTCATCTTGCCTTGTTAGGCCTCACGTGATACGACAAGTATATTTCAAGCTTGATACAAGCTTGATTTTTTTGGCTTGACGTTTCTAGGCCAGAACAATCTTGATTCAAGCTGATTTTGCTATGCGGGCTTCTTCCGACCTTTGCAGAAGATGCCTAAAAGCCATCAATTTAGTTGAATTCAACTCAATTTTCAACAAATTGTTGTGCAGAACTAACATGTAACAGAGTGTAAGATCACTGAAACAGGATTTGATGCTAATTGTTGTTAAATTAACGCCAAAATTCTCTGTAGAGCAAGAGCTTAAAAGTACCAAGTTCAAAAATCCTGAGAACCCTACAACATTTCGTGATTTTTACAACAATCGTTCGTATGGAGAAACACCTACAATTTAGAAGTTGAGGATAGGAGTGTAGCTTACAAGGACTGATAATACTATAAGTAGACCGGGAATATTAAGACAGTAAAAACCTTGGAGAAAGGCAGGAAAATAAACACTAAAAAGCTTGAAAATACGAACTAAAACTTGTCATTAAAAAAACAAAAACTTGAAAATGGCTTTTATGGACTAAAACTAATAAATAATTGCTAGAAATACTTGAAAATGGCTTTTAAAAATCTTCCAAATAGGCACTAAAAAATGCAAATAAAGCTAAAAGATATCAAAATTTAAAATATGAGACCAAAAGCTTGTAAATATAGACTAAAATCTTACTCAGTTTTCAAAACGGGCACAAAAAAACTTGAAAATAGACACTAAGACTTGTAAAATATGCACTAAAGTCTTGAAATAAGCACTAAACTATCTAAAAAATAAGCACAATAGCTACAAAGAGTGAACATTTTAGTAAGATCATAAACTTTTGACAAATGTTGACGGTAGAATGTGCGAAAATACGTAGAAACTTATTTTCTTGAGTTTTGCTTTAATAAACATGCAATGTATATACCCTGCCAATTATTAGGTATGTGTATAGCAAATTTGTTGAATTTCCACACGGCCGAAACCGGTTTCTTAAAATTGTGAGAAAAAAAAAGTTATCTGTGCACCGAGAAACAATTTTGTTATGTCAGCACTCTCATTTAATTTGAAATGAGAACATGTGGGTTTGAAAATAAGACCAATTACCGTATTTCCAAAACGGTATGCTCCTCATTTTTTTAACTAAAGGAGAAGAATACTGGTATCTCATTTCTAAGAAAAATTGTTTCACGGTGCACAGATAAGAACTTTCTTTCTCAGTGTTAAGAAACCGGTTTCTCCCGTGCAGAAACATTATCAGAAGTTAATGATAAGTTGCCAACCTTAATTTCTGCTACTTTAAATTTGTTTCTTAGACTTGTTCACAATTACATATTAGATGTTCACAAATAGTTCACTGCCCTTCCTTTTGACCCTCTCGTCCTTCTTTTGTCCTTCCATTTAAAGTTTCCTCTTCTTTCTTTCAATTTAGCCGTCTCGTAACCCTAGCCAGAGCTCAGAAGTTGACGATATGTTAAGAGCAAAGGCTTTTTCCCTCTAAAACTTTCTCCTTATTATGCCCCTTCGAAGTCTCCTGAGTACATTTTGGCATGGCTGGTTGTTGAAGAAAACATGCAACTATCTATGTTTGTGGTCCTGATGGACACGCACACTGAAAATCTGCAAGGCTCGGTAAAAGTATGTTCTGAGATTAGTACTGGTAAGTAACCTTAAGCGTAAACTTTCTACCTTAGGGGTTGGGTCTATAGGGATGCACATAGATACTCTTTCGGTATCTTTCTCTCTCCCTCTACACATTATAGCAGGTAGTGGTGGGGCTTGCAGGCAGCAACCGGCGGCATCCCTGGAGCTGAGACGGAGACGGTTCAGTTGGAGATTTCGGCCACTGCTCCCGCGCGCGGTCGATTCTGCCGCGCATCCCCGGTCGCCTAGCAACCAACCCGCCCGTGTGGTGGCGAGCTCCAGTCAGCGCTCTGCTCCAGTGCCCCAGCATCCACGAATGACATAACACACACATTTCAATCTTTTTGAAAAGGACGTTCCAGCAAAAGGTAGGGAACTTGTTCATCCGGTAGTCTTTTTTCCTTCTCATTTTTTTCTTCGTTTCGCTTGTCTTTGAACGTTTCGTGTTGCTGTGTATTTATACGGAGACATGATTGCATTTCTGTCAGTTTCTTTTTTTTCTTTTCTGGTTCAGTTGGCACACGGCTGCTTCATTCACAAGTCATGCAAAACAAGGTCAAAGTGTTTTGTATGTCATTGTATGTGAATGTGTGTGCGTATGTGTCTATGCGTAAGCAATAAAGTAATTGCAGCGGTGGGAGTTTGACACCTATAGTAGGCTACTCCGTTTAACACATCTTTACCTTTATATGAATCTAATTAAGCGAGTTATGGCATTAGTTGCATGTATAATGACAGTGCTGTTACCACATTTATCTTAAAAATGTATCAAATTTAAAATACTAAAATTATATCAACAAAAATATATTTAAAAAAAAAAGCTTTTGGTAATTTCTTTTTTAAATAACACGGAAGCATATTCAGTTGTATAATAGCTAAACACAAAAGATTATTATAGCTTAATGAAGCACGTACAGAATTTCAAATTTTGGTTGTTAGTTTTTATAAAGCCCATTTCTTTCATTTATTGCAATGTTCGATATTTCTTAATACTCGTATCGAGTTCGTTGACTACTTTATATAAAGGTAGGGGTGGAGGTTTGCAAAAATTTTGGACGACGATTTATCAACTTGAAGCTCATTTTCTTACATAAGAATCCATTGTTCACATGGTGAATGAAAACGACGGGACATTTCTTTTGACAAGACAATTATCAATTTCAGAGTTCCAAGATGTATATTATTTTTAATATTAGCATAAGACTCAGTAGGAAGAATATACCATCTGGATGGTAACCAGCTTAAACGCTACGGAAACGAGCAGTTCAGATTCCGCATTAACGGTGTGTTAGGAATTCCGCCAGGATTTTCAGTTTGTGGGGTGTAAATGGAGTTTTGTACTGTTTCTATCGGTTTCTAACTGTAAAAAAAATTGAAATTGGGGTGACACCTCCTGAAGTTGGCTCTTGCGGAATCACTGATAAAATCTGTCTCACTATATTTTAATAATTTTGATAAATGTAATTATTGAAATTTAAAAAAAATGGAGAAGCGCGTTGAGTTCTATACCTGTCCTGGGCTCTGATATATAGAGGGTGTCTCTATATTACGAACCTTTTGCTTGCTTGACAGAACTTTCGTCTTCTTTACATCTTTTGTCTATCACGTAGTTTCACAAATATAAAAACTAAATATTAAATAACGAGCAAAAGTGCCAGCCAGTTGGTGCGGGTTGAATATAATATGTTGGGCCTTTCAACAATACTCGTTTCCACGTGGCGGATTACGCCTTGAACTTGGTAAGTTTTGGGGGGGGCTATGCCCCCTTTATCGTAACCAGACTGTCCTATGTGTATGGGAAGAACACTCAAACACTTCTCCTTCAGTTCAGAGTTGACGGAGAGGAATGCAGTTTCTAGATAGCTCATCTACGTGATATTCTGGAAATACGAGAAATGAATGATCAAAATCGGTCCAGTGGAACGGACGGACGGACTGGACAAAATAATTTTTAGCAAACTTTTTTTAATATATAGATTTCATTTGTGAAATAAAATAAAAATTGTTCAGATGTTCGTGTTTCATCCTGTTATTCGGTATGTAAAAAAAAAAAACTACTCTACAATGGGGAACGACCCTTTCGGGGATAATATTGGGGAGAAGTTGCCCCACATCATTTCGATTACACCACTAGTTTCGATATAATCTTCTGTGGTTCACCTAGTCCAATTATGTTTGATTTCAGTTTTATAATGTAGCTAAATATTTCTTTTTTATTATACGTACATGTATTTCTGCCTTGTAATCAAAATATCTTGGATTCGGTGGAGTTCTCTTTAAACTAGGTTTCGTATTTCAGACATGATCTTTATTCTACGGAACGCATGGCAAACCCCCATTGGTTCACCTTGCTCTAGGACCTTTGAATCATTGACCTGCCTCCGGACATAATCATCATCATCATTATAACCATCAAAGTACAGTAAAACCGGAAGCGATCTTGTACATAAATGAAACTAGATCAACTTTTACTTCAGTGCTATTAATCTGGTGTATTTCCTTGAATATTTTGTTGAAAACGGAAAACTAACACAAAAGCAACCACTAAAATATTCTAAAACGTATAAATCAGAACTTTAATTTAATAATAATAAGTTTATTTCGTTTGTTGCAACTGCATCAACCCTTCTCTTTGTTTGTGTTGGAATGAACGAAAGTTTCTCCTCTTTCTTGAGTAATTCGTTACTCTTAGCTCTCTGCGTTCTGTTATCCTTATTATATTTCCAACCCGTTACGATCCTGTATCTTTTTATGTTACGCTATTGTATAGATCTTTCCAAACATGATATGTTCTTTAACCGACAAGGGTTAACTACCCGAATCAGATGCTTAAATGTTTGGGTGAGCCATGACACGTTTTTAAAAGTTTTCAAAAATAATTGGCCACGATATAAATTTCAGCAGTTGAGACTTCGCTGCTATGAAAACTAATATCGGTAACTTCAAAGAAATCTTCGAAACCAGTTCGTCTGAAAACGCAGTTCTTGATGCATTTTGCATCTCAGGCTGAACATAATTGATTTAATGACGATAATGACTGGTTGAGTCGCAGTTACTATCAAAATAGTGACATTTACCTCCTTGCATCGCTATCTGTCGGAACGTGCTAACTTTAAAGGAACTATTTTAGGCGCGTTTCATTATGTATCCTGAGGAATAAGGAGGTTGTTATTTCCCATAAGAACATTAAGAATGAATCTGTGCAGAGACGTCGATTTGCAAAAATTATTGTGGGGGAGGGTCATTTACATAACTCTATACCTGTTCTGGGGTCATGTATACATTTTTACATTGATCCTTAACATTGAGAAAATGACGGACTTTGGAGAAACTCTTACAATTCCAACTACATTGAATGTAAAGTCAAATTCGATCAAGCATTTAATATTTATGAATGGACACTTAATTTTACTAGATCTTAAATGTGTTATATACTTTTCGAACGAATACAAACTAGAGATGGCCACATTTTCAGCAAAAATGGAAAACGGAAAAATTCATTCTCCGGAAACCGGAAAATTCATTCTCCGGATATCAGAGAATTTGGAACAGAAAAAATTATGGAAAGTAGAAAATTTTCCGGAAAACAGAAACCTGAAAATTTTACGTAAAACATATATTTTTTTCGAAAAACGAAAAACAATTTTTCCGGAAGTGGACAAACATGAAATTTAAATTTATATGAAATTTAATTCCAAACAAATCTTTCACCTAGAGAAACAGAACTGTTTTCACTCGTCTATTGGGCACCAAAATTAACTTTTGGTTAGTATCAAATAATACAGAGTTATCTCATTACAAACGTAAGTTCAATACAACTACTTGGATGATGAAAACCTAAATATATTCAAAATAAGAGTAAACCGAGAAAAAATAAGGTATTTCTACATGTTTTACAAATATGTAGGCTAATCATAATGGCTGGACAATGCAGATAGAACAAGTGACTAATTAAAAAATTGCCCATACGTTTCTCAATTAGATTGTTGAGCAATCTGCAGCGTTTGTCCAGCACCTCCTAACACCCTTGTTGTATCAATCCGCAGTCTTACAAATATAATATTTCTACGTAGGTAAGCTACAGCAAGCTTGAAATCGGGTAAATGGGTGTCCAAATTTGCTTTGTGTTTGAATTTAAAGTTTTTATTCAAGACCTTTAGGCAACTTTTGCTCAGGCCGAATGGATGGTGGTATGAAGAAAGTGCAAGGAAACGGGAGAACTCCAAGGAAACCCACGCACACGGTGTTTGTCCACTTCAAAACCCATGCGATACGAGTGAGGATCTTATTGGGGAAACCTCCACACATCAGAAATGAGCACTCTAGCATTGAGCACCAAATTTGACCTTACGCTTTTCTGATTTTAAATCTTCTATAAGCTATATGATTTCGATTTTACTTTGTATACTGAAGGGCAGGAAGAACACTGCTTGTAAATGGCTGGTAAAACTTTTAACTTTGTGCAATAATATTTACCCAGAATTGAATCTTCATATGCAAAAAAAAAAATGATATTTGCCAAAACCAAATTTTCACAGTAAACGCGAAAAAATAAACTGACAATTTCTTACAAGTGTGAATGTCAAAGAGAAAAGGAACACATTTCATTCTAACATATACATCATGGATAATAACAATAGGTTTGTAATAGATTTTAGCTCCCATTTTAGCCCACAAACACGCTTAAATATAGTGCACGTATCACCTTTTTTTACAATTATCATCTTTTCCGTATAGTACTATTGTTCGTAATTGCTGTTAATTGATGAAAATACCTTGTCTGCATGATAAATACCAACGACCGACCATCCTGACAAAGGATTTTCCCTATTTCTTTCTCAGTTACACCATCAAATTGTCGGGAGGGCATCCTTTATCAACTTAGGCCCTGGCAGACTCAGTACAAAATATAGAAATTACCTCCTCCACCTCTTCCTTCTTTCGAAGTTAATTTTCAGTGAAGAATACCTAGGATACAAGTCTACACAGAAAAAAATATATTCATAATTCGAGCTATTTATCGAATATTTATTGTTCACGACAAAGTAAGACTCAAAAGAAGGATATTTAAAATAATGAGAATTGGAAATACATGCAAATTGTACCCAAACGATGGGTCGTATCAAGAAAGGAAGAGAACCAAATTTTTGTAAAATTTTGTTCTTTAATTTATGTTTTATACATCGTAGGCCTATTAGTATCTTGTACCATTTTCATATCAATGTCTAGAAACTGTATTCAAGGCGTCGAATGGACGCCATTTTCTAACATGGTGGCTAATGGTGTATTTGAATTAGTATGTTAATCTAGGGCGATAAATGCATGAATAGAAACCAGAAAATATTTTTGTTTGAATTTCGTTATTCCAGCAGAAACCCTATCTTAACTCGACTATTTCTTAAGTATATTAAGTGCAATATGTTTCTCGTAACTTACTGTGTATATTTCGGTTATTTTTGTCTAAATGCAACGTGATATTGAAGCTAGACTGCCAGTAGTGTCCCATACGTTTCCTTTTAACTCCTTAGCGATTATCAGTATCAGCAAACACAACGTGAGTCCATGGGTGACACTCTATGAACTTTGCAAAAACGTGTCATGTACTACACATGTCACCTTTTTGCATATTTCAAGAATTCTGTACCCTTTTTTCATCTACAAGGAACACTATATCCCTTTGGAACAGGTTATGTATCTAATCTATATGAGTTGATTACAACACAAAAGTCAGTTTTTCAAAATTTGTCACATAGGGTCTATCATCTTTTCGCGTATGATGATTCAATTAGTACTACTAGACGAATTACAAGTAACCTCTTTGACTTTGATATCGACATAAATCTTATATTGTTAAGGGTCAGTTCTACCTTTAATGATTACTTAGTATGGACAGGTGTTATTTTGACTCATGATAACACGTCATCATAAGCAGAGACGTTTTAAAACAACATTTTCCACTAACGGAACTCTCATTTATCGTTCATTAACACGACCAAAATGAAAAATCTTTCCTGCGCTCTGTTAAGTCTTTACTTCGTTACCAGTATGTAGACTATAAAGACCGCTCCCTCTGCGCTTTTGTTTTCGACATTCGCCATAATTACAATAGAAAATAATAAAGAAGGCTTGTTAAGGACATACTTTTCTTAAACAATTCCTACTAAAAAATTAAAAAATAATTTCATTTATCATGACTAAAAAGAAAATCATGGGGCGCGCTCTCATATACAATTTATAAATTCTTGAATTGGCGCGCCCCATGCTTTTCTTTTAGTCATGCATAAACGATTTTTTTTTATTTTTTAGTAGGAATTGTTTAAGAAAAGTATATCCTTAAAAAGCCTTCTTTATTATTTTCTATTGTAATTATGGTGAATGTCGAAAACAAAAGCGCCAACTGACTTATTTTATTATATGAAAATAACAATGGAATATTGTATTGTCAACCGACTTACGTCGCTGTACTAAATTCATGCATCCTTGTATGGTGTCGGAAAATGAGATAAATTAAAGTTGCAAGATTTGAGGGCACCATGAAGCATTGTGAACTAACGAAAAGTCTGTAAATTGAAGCTTCGTTCAACTCCTCTTTCTCCGTATATCACACTAAACCAAGAATTCTGAGTGCCATTGCTAGCAAAATTTTCTTTGACATTTTCAAGGAAATTCAACGGTAACATTATTTTTTTTAAAAAAAGTATTTATTTTCTTGATAATTTTCAATACCAGAAACGAATACCTTCTTCCCGTTTAAGTACCACAATTTCTTATATTCTTATTTTCTTATTTGAAATTTTCCTATATATCCCAGATAGCATGCCAGCTTGCAACAAGAATGTCAGTCACTTGCTTTCAGTTGTCAAATTTGATATTATGTTGAACTTAATAAATAAGCATCAAACCAACTTGTCGAAATAACATAAATGTCGTGGCTGTTATAACTAGCTAACTCAAGCTTGTTGGAATAAGCAGTTATGCGAGGAAGCTTATTAAACTTGAAATGTATTTGATTTTTTTTTTTCGTTGCACTTCTGTAGTCTCTGCGATGAAGTCCCAGGTGTGTTTCGTCGTAAACTAATCTTCGCCAACTTCCGCCCTTACAGACGTTTCTTGCGATTTGATGAACAACGTGTAAATTACACTTGGAAAGCCAGCTAGGTGTTATTCCGTGGTCTGTGACTTCATCATGGGATTGGTGTCCCGGTGGTCCCCGGATCTATTCCCACCCAGGGCAAAGCTCTTCATTATTTTCTTGTCCTGTCAAAGTTATTTCAACCTTGATTCTTGTAAACCAGACTGCTTGATTCAGTCTTGTTTAAACGTTTTAGCTTCATTTGCCAAGCTACCATCAGCTTACTTTTGCTTGTCAAAGTAAGCTTCATCCACTTTTGAGTCAGGTCGAAATTGTTACGTATACTTTAAACCATTTGGACTACCCTGAAGAGAGTTGGTTTGTTTTATGGATTACCTCTTCAGTCTTACAAGAAACAGTCGCCAGGTGTCAGAGACCGATTTTGATGAAAATTCGTATGTAGATACAGTGCCTAGATAAACCTTCATAGCCAAAATTATAGGTCCTGTCGTCAGCAAATAACGACAGGGAAACCCGAGAAAGATGGAACATAGAGAACAAGTAAATCGAATACAGAGTACGGAAAACGCTCTTTCTTTTATAAACTGTTATACGTATTGAAAGCAAATGGCTATTAATGGATACTGGACAGGAGATGATACATACTGGATGGTATGACGAAAATGACCACCATCTTGAAAGCGGTAATCTTGACTTCGCTCCAAATTTTTTAAATAGTATATGGGTAATGTGACATATCAATCTGTGGTGGAATATTCCAAGACCCCCAATGCTGAAGTTATTTTTGGCATGTGTGACCTGGAGAATGTGTGAGTCATATGATGATAAAAATCATTTGTGTTGAAACAGTTGAAGGAACGAAAACTAAACGGCTACTATAAAGTTTTAAATACACTCACGGAACATGAAGTCCCAATTTCAAGAAGGCGTAATGCTGGGTGAAAGTGAGGTCAATTCCACGTGTTATTTTTTCATACAGGAATAATTTATGCCAAAATTGACTTTCTTGGAACATTCCAGCACAGATTGTTATATCACATGACCCACTTACTATTTACAAATTTGAAGTATAGTCAAAATGGCCAATTTCAAGATGACGGTCATTATCGTCATACAATCCGCATGTATCATTTTCTGTCGAGTATCCATTAATAGACATTTGCTTTCAATATATGTAACAGTTTCTAAAAGAAAGGGCGTTTCCCGTACTCTGTATTTGATTTACTTCCTCTCTACGTTCCCTCTTTCTCGCCTTCCCCTGTCATTATTTGTTGACGGAAGCACCTATAATTTTGGCTGTGAAAGTTTACCTATAGGCACTGTAGCTACGTACATTGTAGATTATAAAGTTTATATTTCCTTTCCAAAACAACTAGAATCTAAAGATGTGCTGGCTTCTTATGAAAGTCAAATTAACCTCTAATTGAGTGGCATCTTCCCGGTCCTTGAAAACTTTCCCTATAGTTTGCCGCTCCGGACTATTAAATGGTTGAAAAACACTGTGTTAGACAATGTAGGGCTTTCAAACTGAATAAATGTTATCAACTGTTGCTGAATACAGTAAAACAAAATTGTGACATACTTTAGGTTCTCCGGAATAACAACAAAACTGTTATAGTTTGCAAGAACATATAACAAAAGGATGCACAGTTTTGAATTTGAATTTAAATTTAATTTATAAGACCTTTAGGCAATTTTGGCTCAGGCCGAGATGCACAGTTGCGTGGATGTTTGTCTAGTGAAATCGTCGTTATGCTAGCGTCCCAACCAGCACATGACGTGAAACAGACGTCATATTTGGATCGAAAATATCAAAATCACGTCAGTGTATTGGAGTCTACGTCGCTATTACGTGGCATTTTGGTCTTTTAATTGAAGTAATTCTGTCATGCCTGATCCCCTAGTTTTTGACAACATACTATAATTATATCTTGTTATCGATAGCGACTGCGTGATCCTGACTAATGTGCTTTGAATGAAACAGTGAAATTGTCAGAGTTAATTGTTTTGTGTATGTGCCGCTGCCTTATAAAATACTGTTATACATGCAAATCACCGGGATCAAACGATTGTTTTGGAACAGATTGGTTCATTTATATGTTTATTTGAAACAAATACCTACAGGAACAAGCTGTCACTGCATATATTTTACACACGTCGTTTGATTTGTTACATTTACCTGTCATTACGACGTCTTTTGCATCAATTTTTCGCCCCAAAAATGTCATATTCACGTGAGTGTGCTGCTTGAGGTTAAAGATTTATATGATTTGTAGGTTTTAAGTTTTCATCTCCTACGTCCTTATTCTACAACAATAATTTATTCCATACAATATGTGGTATATGTTATAAAAATTTACTTAGGATTACGGGTTCAAATCTCGCCGGGGTCTGTAGAACTGAGTGGTTAAGAGCCAACTTTACCAAAAACCTTAGGTCGCGTCCTTAGAAGCTCACTAGCTGGGTTAGGACGTTAATAACAATTCATTCACTCATAAATTTACTTTGGACTGAGTTGAGATCACTTTGTTCGATATAGAAACGCCTCCTCCCCTCGTAGGTACCAACGTTAATTTCATTCTTTCTCATTTTCTACCTAACGACTACTCTCTATATGCTAAATTGAGCATTTATTGGCCACATAGCAACGTATATTACTTTTCTATCTCCTGATCCCATGCCAATCCCAGATTAATTTCTCGTATCTTATGTAGTACAAGATGAAGTGCAAATAAAAATAAAATAAAAAATAATAATAAAGAAACACATTTTCAAATATTCAAAGTCAAAGGTGATGTCATACGATGTTGACTTCATTTATTGTCCCAACATAAGCGTGTTTCATATCGTTGGAAACCTTGTTACATTCCCTGTATAACAACCTTTTATTTGAGCTTCGTAGATCAATTAGGGGAAGAGTTATTGCAGTTTGAAAATATCTGTCCAAACTAAAAAAAAAAAAAAAAGAGGACAAATTTCTTTTAACTTTGACCTGTCATGCTATGTGATAAATATTGGTATGGTGACTTACTTTCATGAATAGTATAAACTAACCAAATTTCGTGAAAACCCGAGAAGGTTGTGTTGTGATCTGTGATGATTTTGGAATGGAATTACCCCGTATTTAAGAATCAGAGGGCACAATATAATCTCAATATGGCGTAATCTTTTTATTTAACATCGTATGTGCATTCATAGAGAACTATACAGATATTTAGTTTTTTTATCAACTGGTTTTCCAACACATATTTCAGTTATTTATGTATTTACAGTTCCTTATATCAATAAAATCCACATTACGTACACTTCGCCTTACAATGTTTAGAAGTGTATAATAATAAAATTAAATTATAGAAATATAACAAACAAATTACAGTGTCGCCAGCATTAATTTTCCAGCCTTTTGATATCAAAATATTCTTTACTTTATTGTACATTTTAAAGAATTTTAATTTTGAGAAATATTGAATTAGAATCCCCATCTATGATTCTTTCTGATACATGTAAAGTGCTGAACAAAATTAATTAAAAACAAAAAAATATAGAATGCAATAATGGGAGTGGATTCAGGGAAGATGTCCCACATTTTGGTCTAGAAGGCAGTAATTAAAGGTGAAAAGAACATTTTTTTGGACAAATATATTTTAAACATTCACGATCTTACTGGCAGAAGTACTTGAAGTTATATATACGGTATACACAACGGATATATATGAACCTTTAAACCGACAAATTAGAACATCTGTAAACTGTCCACTCATTTTGGAGGAAGATGTCTAATACATTATAATTAGGATATATATAATGAGACCATAATAATGAAAACAAAAACAGAAACTTCATGGCTGTATTATAACATGCCTAAAATACATGAACAAATGGGGAAGTTTTTCTACCACTTCAGAAAATATTTATTACAATGTCATCACCTTGATGATATCGTCTTGAAAGCGCAGATTTCTTTGCTTTAGTGATAATGAAACATATATACATTTAATGCAATAATGTCCGTACGTTTTGTGTGAAATAAGAAAATAGTTCTTTAACATAAGACATACATTCTGTTGAACATGTACCGAGCAGCCGTAGCAAAGTTGATAGAGCGTTGGTTTCGTATTTAGAAGGTCATGAGTTCGATTCCCATGGCAGTCATCCTGACAGGCTTTCTCAGCGCTTTCTTCAGTCACAAAAGGTTATTGCTAGGATGCTGCCTTGGGAACTAAGCCTTAACCGACTCCTTTCTCACATCTTTACCCCACCTCTATTCTGGGCTAAGCCTTAGTTGCCTGAAGGCCATAAATAACATTCAAATTCTATTGAATACGTACGTAGATCTACCAATAACAAATGACCTTGTATGACTTTCTGTTGAAAGGGGGTAACATGTTACTTGTTTCCTGCTACACACATGGCTTTCTTGTGGTTTAATCTAAGCAAGTACTTGACAGTCAAAACTACCCAGTTATAGTAGCTTATCTACTTTATCATGGAGTGTAGCCAGACCCTAAACTATTCGTTCAATAGAGAACATTATTTTAGGTTAAACAAAACGGTATTTTTGTTTAAAAGGACTTGCTTCGCCTGCGCATAACAGATTACCCTAAATTCACTACAGCCGCCCTTGGATAGAATACTGACTACTGTCTAGTTCTGAGTTCTGTAGCCGCGAGGGAGGAGTCGTAGATTGATCATGGGTGGGAAGACACTTCTAATAGCCAATGAGAGGTAGGTAGTAAAAGCGCGAGTTCTCGCTGATTGCTTGTGCGCTTCCCACTTCACCCCGCGCGCTAGCCAAGACCTCTCTCAGAGGTGTACAAAACTCCGAACTGCACAATAGTTCTTTCACACTATAAAGTTATCCATCTCGGGTCGTAATTATGGAATTACACTACTATAGCCATTATCTCTCAAACGACTTTATGGGTCAGGCAGTACTACTGCCCAAACACAACCCTGAAGCCGTATACAGCGTGTTTATGATTTTACCGACAAACTTCGGGTGGTGATTCTGCATATCAAAACAAGACAAAAGTTCTAGCAAATTTTCGAAATTTTCTTAATTGCGGAGCTACAGGCTGCCAAAAAAGCGCGGGAAAATGAATTTTAGTTTCCAATTTTTAAAACCACGAACAGTAGAGTTGATGCTACATGATACTGTCAAAGACTTTAAACCTACTCTATTTAAAAATGCATATTTCAAAATTCTGCAATGAGCGCGCAAGGGATTCCCCAAAGGAAGTTGGGGATTCCGGTATAAGGTAAGGCCGGGAGAGACTGCGCGGTAGGAGAAATTGCGCACATCCTAGAAAGATGGGAAGGAGTGGGACTCATGTGTTGCGAATAAAGGACAAGTGAACACGTAAAGGCAGACACGTCAGTGGAGTTGCTGTGTTTATAGAGAGTGGTTGCTGAATGTTGTCATCACTTTATTGCGTCTACGATAGAAGCTAAGTGCTTGAATTTTCATAAACGTTGAGTATATTTTCATGGTAAATATTTTACTGTTAAGTAATTACCAATCAAGAATTATCTGCGTTAGTTCTTTGTCAGAACTAGTGTTGTACGTAGTTTTCGGTCATTCTGGTCATTTGCAATCAAACTATTTGCTGCACAATCTCTCCCCCCTAATGAGGATAGTAGGAGCAAGTGTCAAGTAGGATAATTTGAGCAGCACGTTCATTTAATACAATAAGAGTAAAAATTGCGCACAGTTATGTATAAATCAGGAGGGCTAGATTTTGGTGTCATTTTTGGTCCTGACCCACTACTTGACGGAGGAATACACTGTGAAAAGAGTATAAAATTATTTTCTAATGTCTACTTACAATTATATTAGTAAAGTTTATAAAATATAAATACTCTGAAGAGTACGAAATGTAACTCTTAATAAAAATATTCAGGCTGCTTTAGCTAATAACTTTGTAATACAACAGCTTATAACGTTTTGGATCACAATAAGTAGTTTCTATTTGGTTCGTACTATTTAATGTTACCTTATTCTCATGCACAGTCTCTCTCCTACTCATGTGCGCTATCTTACCTACGTATGCAAGTGAATTTTACTTGAATTGTGTGCAATCTCTCCCAGCTTTACCCTCTATCTGAAGTAAAGGTAGGCCAAAATAATCATGAATTAAACGACTTGGAGTGTGAGTAAAGATGACATTGTTATCCAAAGCAGCCCGTCGGACAATGATATTCAATCTCTTTGATAAGAAATAAATAAAAAATTCGATGAAATTATGCAATTCTTACTCCTGCTTGGTACGCAATCACGCATGACTTTTAGAAAATCGTGCGGAATATGGAATCTACTTGAGGTATCAACTTGGCGCAAATTAATTATTGTTTCCCGGTGGAAAACCGTCCCATTCACACCAATTTCAATCCACATTTACTTCAGATAATTTCTGGAAATGTATTAATTCCTCTCGGGAATCACTTGCGCGCCCATCGTGGAATTTTGAAATATACATTTTTGGATAGTCAAGTCTTGAACGGTACCATGTCGCATCAGCTGTACTGTTCGTGGTGTTAGAGATAACCTCTAACTCTGAAACTATGCATATTTAAAAAAATTGGGCTTCGTTTTGTTTTGATGTGAGGAAGTTTGTCGGTGTAGTTCATAAACATGTTGTACAGTGGAAACACACACACAGATATATATATATATATATATATATATAGTCGGTAGCGCGCTCGACTTCAGTGCGAGCTGTCCCGGGTTCGATTCCCGATGGGGGCTAAAAAATGTCGGTGCTGACCCATCATCGTGAGGACAATTGGGGAGCTGCTGTGAATAAAAGACAGTGGAGATCACAGTGAGAGCTTCGGCTCTCCTCTCCCAACCCGTCTGGTCAGCGTGGGAGCAGTAGACCAACTCCTCCTTTCGGAGAGAGGCCTCATCCACTAGTGGATTTAATATGGCTGTGATTTATATATATATATATATATATATATATATATATATATATATACAAACAAATTTAAGAATACGAAGGTTATGAAATTTTTACATTGGAACATCCCCCATTTGTTCCTCAATTTACTACTAGTAGTGTGTTACGCGTATTCGCCTGTTCAACAAATTTACTAGCATGTAAGGGAAACACATGGAAACAAGGCGTATCCCACTCTCGCGCAGGCGCAGAGCTCCTTGAACCGTAAGTAACACCAACAAAGGCTTGTTCCGTAATTCCTAGCTTGGTATTGTGGTTAACGTATCGGGAAGCTGATCCGGAAGCCCCAGATCGAATCCTGGCGTGGTTACTTTTACATTCTCTTTTCAAAAGAAAAATAACTTTTTTTCTTTTTTATGTATTAGGAAATTTAATAAAAGTAGTGACCAAGGGTACATGGAGATTAGGTAAGTCAGGTACGGTGTTTTTCTTATTGTGCACGCGATTTGCACAGAGGAATTGTTTCCATGTGGGCTCTCCCTAGAGGTGAGTAAACCTGATTAAATTTCCGTTGTTTGCTCAGCCAGAAATCCTTTGTAAAATAAAGGACGATAGATGGTAGCGTGCTTCTAATTGTGTTTTAATTCTTGCAGCAAGTAACAAGTCAATAACAGTCGCCTTTAAAGATCCAGCTTACAACTATTTCTTGAGTCTCAACTAGCAAATATTAAAATTTTATGTGTATGAATTTGCTTAGAAAATTTCCTATTCTTCTTCCGTTTTTCCTCCAAGAGTTTTTCTGTCGCTGGTTATTTTATCATTTGATTAATAATTCAACGACATGTTTTAGTATATTCAAACATAATTTAAATTTAATTTAGAAGCGCATAAATCGAAGATATTAGTTAAAAATAAAGCAATATTTATTATTAAGTTTCATAGTGGGGAAATAGACATTACCTTATGGAACGAGGTTGAATCAGTTGTTTTCTTCAAAACACTATTGACATTTTATATTTCTGATTATTTGAGTCTGCAGGCCGTCATGTCTTGAGCTTGGCTATAGCCGTGGAGAAGAATGGGTAAGGCAGCAACCAGGGCCTGTATTGAATGTACCATCCCAGTATTTGCCTAAGGGAGCCTTTACAGCGTTTATATTTTTAAATTCCTTTCCCATAGAATGATGTCGCATGGAGCGAATCTGGAAAGCAGTAAAACAACCTGAAAAGACGCAGCTTAGAAGTAAAACAAAGGAAAGAATGAAAAAATTCTGATAATCATTGACATTAAATGTGTGTATTGAAATCAAGAGGTTCCATTTAATTTTTACCATCTTAAAAGTAACTGAACCGATAACCCGTCACATGTTTGAAGGATAACATCCGTTGAAAACATTCTTCTGAAAACAGAGATGAACAATACCTTAGACTTCGCCCTGCTAAACGAAGAAAGTCCTTAGTCACAGGAGCCGGAAGAAGGACTCGAAACTGCATGTTTCGAAAGTCCGCGGCCGTTTCTACTGGACCATGGAGTCTAGGACACAGGGTTTCATCCTCGATTCTTCATAAGAGCTATTCAACTCAGTCGTCCCATAACGTTATTTCTTTTTTATTTTTTAAAAAAATTGCTATATATAATAACCGTATCAATTTTCATTTGAATTTAATTTTTAAAGCCTTTAGTCAACTTTGGTTCAGGCCGGCTGGATGATGAAGAAATGAATTCGTGAAATGAAGAAAGTGCGAGGATACGGTAGAGCTCCGAGAAAACCCATAACCACGGTGTTTGTGTACCACAAAATCGATATGGCATGATCAGGGATCGAACCGACGACACCTAACACAAAAGATGAGCTCTCTACCATTCAGGCATCGCGCGGCCCCATCAGTTTTCTTGTATCAACTGTTGTTTTTAAAGAAAGAACTTGAATCAATGTAGAAGTTTTTTGAGATGGTATGACAGGTTCAGTGAAATTATGAATGAATGAAACAGGTTGATATTGTAACTCAAAATACAAGGATGCTTCCTACCAGCTGTGTGTATCAAATGAACAAGTCGATATTTACTAATTACTTTTTTCAGCTTAGAAATTTGAATGCCTGGAACGTCATACACAAAACTTCAAGATTTTTCACCTATAACTAATCTCGTCAAATTATGGGTTAATTCATTTGAAAGACATTCACAACCATTATCAAGGTAGCTTTCCAAAATTTGATCATTACTCCTCATTTATACATTAATTTTAATTTATATATAAAAGATGGAGAAATTCTGAGATAGTATTAAAGTTCAAAAGTTCAATTAGCGGCGATATAATACGCTCATCCTTCTAACGTAACGTAACGCAACTATAGAAAAAATGGGTTTTCGTTTTTTATATGTTTGAGGATTCGAACCCCACCGCCAAACATCCTGGCTGAGGTTTTCCAGACTATTCATCAGTTTCACCAGGGAATGAATACCTGGATGGTACCTTAAGAAAGACCGTAGCCTATACCTTCCTCATCATCTACCTGCCCCATCCTGGGCTGAGCCAAGGATGCGAAAAGTCCACAAATAACATCAAATTCAACTGAACTACATAAAACTCATAGTAAGATTGATTCTGTCGAGAATTTAAGCATTTTTCTTTTTCAAAATCTGCCACGAATAACGTCATATAGAACGATGATTAGATAATTACGCACTCAGTTGACCTAGTGCTACGTTTCCTAGAACCGTGTTATTAGTTAACGAATGATCATCATTGTTTGAAACTCAGTTACGTCAGAGAAGAAACTCTCGGATATTCTTCAAACTTTCGTTGCCACTAGAAACACATTTTAAATTAGCATCGCTACTGAATTTTCAGTAGAACACGTGGCTTTTCTATCGATCCGCCGTAGCTCAGTGATAGAGCGTTGGCGTAGTATTCGGGAGGTCGTGGGTTGAATCCCAGCGGCCGACCACACTAACTGAGGTTTTACAAGTTTTTTTCTTCAGTCACACAAGGCAAATGCCGGTATGGCACCTTCAACTGCTGCGATAGTTTAGTTGCAAGAGCGTTCACTTCGTATTTGGAAGGTCGTAAATTCAAGCTTAGCGAGCTCCCATTCAAATTGAAGTTTTCTCTTGTTTCTTTCGCTCGCACCAGACATCCGAATCCTTCCAGAATCTTTCCCTTGGTTGTTTCATTTTTACTGTTTTATTCCATGTAAATTAACTGCAGGCCATATTTGAAGTTTGTTCAATTATATATCGTTTTCAGGTAAATTTTTAAAATGTAGTATTTTGTTTTAATGAGAATGTTAAAGTTTTCACATTCAAATTCGGTAAAAAAACAAAACAAAAAAAACACGTATTGAGAAAACTTAATTCTTGATAGAGCGATAACCGCGAAAATTCTACTTTTACTCGCTAATTAGAGAGAATTGCCCAATCAACTGGTACGCTAGTCAATTCCTAGGAACGTAAGAATGGTACGTACAAAATTCCACTAGAAAGTTCATAATTTACGAATAATGATAAACTAAAAAAATTCTGTTAATGTTTCTATGTAAAATGGCCAGCATGTAATGTATTGGGAACTTATTCGCAAATAAATAAATGGAATTAACGAGTCCTGAAGCTTGAGCTTTAACCAATCGTGGCGTAGGGTGGCTAACATGTAGTTTCACGTGATTTAGTTCGGATGACTCCGTTAGGAATCGGATGTCTCTCCACGCCAACGTTGCCAAATTAACGCTTACACTTCTGCGATTCTCTCTTGCACTTTTGCAGTATGAATATAAGAGGCTTAGGCTGAAATTTGGCAACAAAATATATACAGCACACGATGTTCTCACTAGCTCTGACGCAAAGAAACTGAAGTAATTTGCAGAATTGGGGTTGCAGCCGAACTTCCCCCCCCACCCACCCACCAACTTTCATTGGATGGCGGAAATGCAGGATTAAGACAGACATTTGATTAAGACTATAGTTAAAAATGAATGATAGGCTCCAAGTTGTAGCGCAACTATTTTCCCATGTAAACGTTTTTAACCTTTAGATTAGGCGCTGACAAGTGATGAAAAAGTTTATCCCGAGTTTTATCTTCCAGTGGCTCGTATGTACGTTTAGCCACTGACGGATCAAGCTCTGACTCCATTGTATCATTACGTATGAGCGCCTGACCTTAGTCAACTGTACTTGCAATTCCAAATTTGAACCACTAATTTTGTCCCACATAAAAATCATCACTTTTATCAACGTAACATCATTCGTATCTTGCGACTAACTGTGAATAAAATGTCAGTTAAAACAACCAGCTACAGCAGGTGTTTAATCTATTGTATGCCAATTCCTCTTCGTGTCGCTCATAGTCAGCGACCTTAAAGACGGGAGATGAGTGTATTTGTTGAGTTTGAAAAAAATAGCCAGATAGCATGCCAGCTTTCAACAAGGTTGTCAGTCTCTTACTTTGATCTGATCAAACTTGATATTGTGATGAGCTTAATCAACAAGCATGTAAAAAACTTACTAAAACAACATAAGTCAATGTCTTAGTGACTAACCTAATTCAAGTTTGTTGTAACAAGTAGTTATGCGAGGAAGCTTCTCAAACTTGAAATTTAATTCAATTTTGTTTCGTTGCACCTCTGCTGTGGTGCCAGTGCGATGAAATTACTTCACATGTCTTCACCAAGTCCCACCCTATTGATATTTGTTAAACAAAGCGTAAATAGGCTTGAAAAGGCAGCTAGAGCGTGTGATTCCGTGGTGTGTTGACTACAGTATCGGACTACTGTAACAGTGGTTCTCGGATTGATTTTCACCCAGGGCAACGTTTATTATTAAGTACATTATGATTTTCTTTCTTGTCCTATCAATACTATCTAAACCTTGATTCTTCTGAGCCAGACTGCTTGATTCAACTTTGTTGAAATCCTGTTGGCTTGATTTTTGAAGCTTGAACTCAAGTTGTCCCACTCGGCAAAGTAAGGTTGATTCACTTTGGAGTCAGGTCCAATTGCTATCTGGTTTCTTCATTTAAGTGAAAGGATATAGACGTATATTTTACACTGTAAAGAAGTGGACCTCTTTTACATTTTAACAGTATATTCTGAACACTTCCAAACCGAGCGCTTACTTTGCACTTCCTTTAAAAAAAAATAAGAGTATATTCTTGGCAATCTTGGAACAAAGTAGAAAGTTGACGCTAAACAGTGTTTACAGGTGACAAAGCTTTACTGAATAAAAAGAGAATCGACACTTTACCACTGTCTTGTTCAGACCCGCCACTTCTGAAACGTAAGAAGCTGTTCACGAACTTAAGTGTCTAAGATGTTCTCGCTTCATTAACCAATCACAGCCCTCCTCTCATTAGAAAGTTCACTTTTGTCTCTAATCTCCTTCAAATTAATCTGATTCCGTAGGCTAACCAAGTTTTCCAAAAATCCTTTACCTATCACTTAATTTGACAACTGTCAAGAAATAATTTGGCATCAGAATCCAATAAGCTTAAAAGTTTAGATAATCTAGTAGTGTGTCTTCTTCAGACTCACAATCTCTGAAAACATGAGAAACTCAAGAGATCATACTACCATTAGAAGTTTGCGAGAGCGGGAATAGAACTTTGGTCATCTCTATGAAAGTCTTTTTTTTTTAGCCCACTGAGCTACGAAGGAGACAGAAATTTTGTCATATCTCAAGTTAGGTAAGTACATATTGAATAATTTCGCTTCAGAAATGAGTGAACCGGAGTATATGAAAATATATTTGTAGACATAAATTTTACAGTATACCTTATCCATCAGGCAAGTCATATACGAGAAAACAAGTTGGATCGAAGATATTTTTGCCCAATTGTGCTTTAATGCCATACTAAAAGCATACCTCGATAGTAAAGTAACCTGAATTCAAACTTGTTTGGAAGGTTGCCATGTCAAATGAATAAGCTTCCGTCAATCATACTTGATTCAAACTTGCGATATCAAGCATTGCTACAACAAGAGAGAAGCAGGCCTGCCATGACACTAGTGTTCAAGTATATCAACACAACCGTCTATGTATAGCTTAAATCAAATTCATAATATCTAGTCAATTTAATACAGTCAATTCGACGCCTAAGGATTATATTGTCGTACCTCCACTACACCCAACTTTACAGGAGAGGAAGATAAAGGTTTGCTACATTGCTACTCTTCCAGAGTTTTATAAAATTAAATGTTATTTACTTGTTGAGAAATGCTTTACGCTATAGTGACATGTTGCAGAAACTGCCCGTTTAACAGTTATTGTCATCTTGTTCATGGAGATACGACAATTGTGCACAAGAAATTGTGTGACATTTTTCTTGTTCTTGGAGATATAACATTTTTTTTTTTCGTTCTGTAAAAATGTTCTTACTATAAAAGAAAATGCCATACTTTTCCAAACCTCAAATTTGGAGACGGAATACTTTTACTTTGAAGGTATTCTTTTACAAGGCGATATTTATTTCTGGATTTAACTATAAAATAATAAATAACTGCTGAAGACCTTCAAAATATTTTGATAGAAGGATCTGTCCACATCCGGCATGTATTTATTTCCGCATACTTCTTATCCCTTTCTTCTTTTTCCATTGATGATGGAGCTGCTTTTGAGCATAGTTTCACTATTTATGAATATTTTTTTTTTCCATTGAACTTCGGGCTCATGCCCGAATAGGGTAGGTGAAACGATATGGAAAGGTATCTGGCCAGGTTCTTGGTTTTAAAGGTACCATCCCAACATTTGTGACTGAGGTAAATCCGACTGGCTGTTGGTGCGAAGGAGGGACATCCTGAATGCTAATTCAACGCGTTACCATTGAGCCAAAACCTCTCGACCTTTTTTTAATAACGATTTACAACTTGAGGAGTAATAGTAATCAATTATAAATTATATTTATTATAATTAATCAATTATAAATTATATAACCAAAATAACATTAGATTAAGATAAAATTGTTACTTTTTATTATTTACTATTAACTATATAATATGTGTTATTAAAAAGGTACCTACTCTCTAAAAATAGCCTTTATTAGGCATTACATCACTGTATTAGAGCTGAAACCGGGTCACTTTTAATGACCCGGCCTGATCCGTGCATAGGTGACTCGGTGACCCGTTGAGAAATATAACTGTGAATTTCGGCGTCGTATTTTTTTTTTTTTTTTTTTTTTTTTTGTTCTCAGGGCAACAATTTCGTTTCTGGTCGCCCCTGAAAGAAACACTATTCAAATGCAAGGAAATAATTAAAACTCTGCTTTTCCCCTCCGAGTTATCGGGTCACCGGGTCAGGCCGGGGGTAAAGCCTATTCCCGGTGACCCAGTCCAAATCTTGACCCGAATGAACTGATTGACCCAGTGACCCGTTTCAGCTCTGCACTGTATTTGTTCAACTATTAAAGGTAGAAAGGTAAATCTATCCCCTGTGCGATATGCACGCGCTGTGAACGGCGCATGGGGGATGTGGAAGTAGCGCTCCACATTTTCATGATCTACGGTACGAAGTCAGGTGGAGTCTCCTGAAAGTTCATTTAATATTTCCTGTGAGAATGTAGTGCATGTACTATGTTCTAGTGAATAGAAATATGTGCCAATAACACCAGAATAAATTATATTCATTAAAAAAACAAGAAAAAATATTTTTAAAGACATCATTTTTTTTAAACAATTCGTACTAAGAAGTAAAAAAAAACATGTTTATGCATGACTAAGAAAAAGTATCGGTTGCACTCTCATATAGAGTCACTTTATAAATTCTTGAATTAACGCACCCCATGCTTTTCTTTTTAGTCATGCACAAACAGAATTATTTTTACTTTTTCGTACGAATTATTTAAGAAAAGGATGTCTTTAATTTTTTCTAACTTATTTCTGTGTTTGGAAACTTTTTATCATGCTAATTTTAGCACCCAAATCCTAAAGTGTTCGGCAACCAGTCAAAACCCAACATCATTGCGGTCTAGTATTCATTTTAGGATAAAAAGTTCACATTAAAAAAAAATAAAAAAAGATATTTAAAAAATACGTTTTATTAAGATGCAGTGAAAAGTGAAAAAAAAAATTGAATTAATCTTATGAATCGGAAAATAAAAGCTTGGGTGCTCTTGGATATTATGATTTTATGATAAGGTAAGCAAGAGCACCCACGCTTTTATTTTCTGATTCATAAGATTAATTCAATTTATTATTTCTTTTTACTTTTTACTTCATCTTAATCAAGCGTATTATTTAAAAATCTTTTTAATTACTTTTTTTGTATTAGATGAATATTGAACTCCCTACGAGATAGGCAACCCAATCTTCACACGACAGATGTGGCGTTGCGTACATTTAAGAATAATTTCCAATTACTTTATTAATTAATTAATTACAGTTAACTGGATTATTGTGTCGTATATCTAATGATTGAATATTGTATTGTCATCGGAAGCAAGCAAGTTAACAAAATTTCAAAGAAATCGGATGATGGAAAGTGAGTTAAAAATCAATTACAAGATTTGTACCAGAGATGAAACATGACTATAGAGTACGTTAATAAAAAGCTTATAATAAATATATTAAAATATCGTTTTAAAATATATGAAAGTAACAATGGAATATTGTATTGTCACCCGACTTACGTCACTGTGCAAAATTTCATCATTCTATGACGTCAAAAAATGTATTAAATTAACGTTACGAGATTTGAGGACATCACAAACCATTGCGATCTAAAGACAATAATATAGAAACGTTACAATTATACATCAAACGACGGACAGCCATTGATGTAGAACGGGTTAGATGATGCCACCACACTCTATGATTGGCTTCTGGAGATACGACAATATTTCATTAGGACGGGAATTAAGCGTTTGGAGATACGTCAAAATTGCACTGCATATACAGTAGTTTTCAAACTAAAGCGTATATTAATACCTCTGTTCGTAGATTTACGACATCTAGTACACTAGTTTCCAATCGTGCCATTAGTTGAACTTAACCGACAAGTGCATTTTACTTCAATCGAAGTAACTACTCTAACAAAAATAAACTGAAATCAAGCTTGCCATAAGCTTTGATGGTTTGTTGGCTATGTTGGTTAGCATGCTTCGCTTTGCTCAGTCCGTAAGGATGCCACCATTTCAACAGATGGGTTTAGTACAGCACCGCTCTGCTTTGCTTTGTGCCGCTTCAGTTAGATTTTTTACTGATCGGGTGTAGTTCAGTTAACAGAACGTTTACTTCGCATTCGCAAAGTCCTGAGTTCGGTACTAGCGGTCGACCATCCTGACTCAGCTTGTTCCAGTTGTCTTTTCTGTCACACTTGGCAAATGCTGAAATCGTACCTTCAGCTTAGACCCTGGCCAACTTCTTCCTATTGCTCTACCTTATCCCAGCTTGACCCGTAGATGGTTAAAGGCTGTGCGGTTATCCAAAATCGTTTAGAATTGAATTGGATTTATTTGTGGCCTTTAGGCATGGTAGGTATAGGTAATGAGGCGGAAAGGAAGTGGCTAGGGCACTATCCCGATATTTGCTTGATGTGACTGAGGATAAAATCCTGGTAAAAAAAAACTCAGTCAGGATGGTTGGCCGCTGGAACCGAAGCCAGGACCTCCGAAATACGAAGCCATATTATCTGCCCCACCTCTTGTTTAGAGTAATAATTTCTGTATCAGTTCAAACACCCTACGTAATCATACTATAAATGTACTTTATTGTGAGATTGGCAGTTAAAAATAACACGAATGGAGTATTTCAAACAAAACGGTCTATACGAAGAAGACTCCCCTTGCGTGAACGAGTGATCTTGACACGCATAGTAATTGGATGATTGCAGTAGAAGAAAACGGGGTCACCATTTCATTTCGCTTCCACACGGAGCAGTTTTATGAAAGGGAAGCTCCATCGTTAATTTCTGCACGCGTTTTTTTTTTCTTCTGCTCATGAAACATGACTTACGATGTGCTATAAAGTTAATTAGCGTATGCGCTTTAGATAGGATTCTTGTTGTACGTACATTCAGTAGTAGCTTTTAACGAGTTCTATATGAGTCAGCTCTGTTGAGCTAATGTCCCCATAGTTGCCCGATTTATACGCTCCAGATACTTGTAAATATTGTGCAAGAAACTTCGTGTTAGCGTAGCAGTGAAAAGAGAAGGAAAATCAGGATATTATTTTTGAAATGTTGTCAGCTGTCACGAAATTAGAAAACTAAGTTGTGACAGCTTACTCCTGCTGTATCCTTCCACTTACGTGCCTCACAAGGAAGTCTTTCTTCTTTCATTCTGATCATACATTTTAAATTTGAGCTGAAATTTATCACACATCAGAGAAAAGTGACAAGTTCAAAATATACAATTTCTTGGAAAGGGGGTAAACAAGAACAGTGGAATGTAAAACCATGCAGAGAAGCAGCTTAATTTTAGCGCATTTTTTCTGGTTCGAAGTAGTTTCTTCCCTCTCTACTAGATTACTCTGAGCTCAATAGCTTATTAATATCGTGATAAATTGAAGCTTATGATTGTTATATTTCATCTATGCTGAACCAATCACAGAATTTGTTTGCCAGGACCTTTAAGAAAACAAGCTATTGAGATCAGAGACATCTACCAGTGAGGAAACAAAGCTTTTCTAAGTGAGAAGTAAATGCGCAGTCATTTAAGAATGCAGGCTCCTTCTCTGTTTATGGTTCTTTGTGATAAAATACAGACATAAAAATATTCCTCTCTAAATTAGTAACGAACCTCTATTAGCTACGCCCATCACCACATAGAGGGCAGCACTGTTGCCATAAATGCGCGTGTCGTATAGTTCATACGTTCTATACACAGTCGACAAATTATTGTGAACGTTTTATGAAAACAATCTCTGTGAAAAATTGCGTCACTTCGTGTTCTCAATGGCACTATGTTGCTGCAAAAATCACGGGCGTAATGTCGAAAGAGCGAATACAAGCTAGTTAAAGTCACGTTGTATATTTTTTCATTATACACACTACGTTTACCATTCTGTCCATGTGTTCTCGGCCCCAATGCGGAAGTAGTCAGTTACAAAACGATAATCACAATACATAAAGCACGAATTGCCAATCCCTTAGAATACAAAAAGGTAGTTGTGGGGGGGGGGGGGATATTCAGCCTGGACCCAATCTTTCAAAATTTTGACTACAGTAGCATCCTAATACTACTAATATTACACTTTTTCATATGATAGTGTCAAAGTTTGTGTCCCAGCATCATATTAACGCAAATACGTGGTGTACGAAATACAGGGTATTACAAAAGTAAAAGGCAATATTTAAGGAATCATTTTCACATAGTACAGGTATGATGTTTTTTATACATCTTTGTTTTAAAACGTGTAATTTCAGAGCTAGAGGCGTCCAAAGGTTTCGCTGTATCATTCAACTGTCATAATATCTCGGCAAATAATGTCGTAAGCCATGTCGGTTTAGCGAATAGAAATTCACACAGTTGTAGCCCTAAAATCTAATTTGGCCAATAATTTTCAATTGTCATGTTTGAAGGATTCCTCACAAAACATATCATTGTCATGGATTTGACGGAGATTGTTGGATAACTATGTGAATCTCCTGACAATTCACCTCAATCCTAATCATTACTCAAATATATTTTTACTAAGCTGACATTGTTTATTTCATTATATGTCGTGATTTTAGCGGTATTGTACGCCATGCTAAGTTTCGCTGCGTCTAGCTGAGAAAAAATACATTTTTCTTTCTGTCAAAGGAGGGTTCAAGTCGTTTCTCCTGTTAGCTGGGTGATGCTTGTAGATTCAAAAACGTATTCAGGACCATTCACAATTTATTATTAATCTTATAGAAATAGTAGTAGATTCCGGTTTGACTTTCCTAATGAACGCTAGATGTTGTGCAAATTGCTATTATAGAATAGCGCTTCCCTTTCCCATCCTAGGAAGAAAATTCCTCTCACTGGGCAGCCGAGTCAATGAGCTGACGACAATCTTCACTGTCGCTGACATCAGAACAGGAACAAAGGTATCTTCTCGATTTTCACTCTGTTTTCGGTGGTGCACAGATGTTCCAAATATGAGCCCAAAAGTCCACCCTTAAATTCTCAAGCATTCCACAATCTTCAAAATTGTTACTGTTGAAAATCATTAGAAAGCCTTGCAAAATTGTACTTATACACCTCAAATTTTGACCTCATTCTGACTAAACTAGAAATCCTGGCAGAATCACTAAACCTGAAACTCAAAATAAAATGTCAACCTGGTACTCAGCTAGCCTTAATATCACAATAGGGTTTCAACCTCGATATCACGATGTGATTTCTCACGACGTGACTTCAACCTCAACTTCACAATGAAACTTCAAACTCGATCTCAGGATGAGATGTAACCTTGAAATCAGTCAACCTCAAACTCACGAAGAAATTTCAACATCGTTTTGTATCTTATTAGTCAGTTAATCCAATTAATCTTATCAATTAAGTTTGTTTACACGAATTAAATTGCGAGCACTGAAAAAAAATATAACAACACCAACCAGGAATAGAAGTGAGGTACCAGTATTTCGTAATGTGACACGCTACCTATGTCGCTATGGCACCACACTTTAGGACTAACCTGTTTCGTTGTAATAGCTAAGCTTGAAACTTTTATACTTATAATAATATTACTAAATAGAATATTGCTTGTAATTACAGAATTTGAAACATCAGTTAACAATTCTCGAGTATTTTGTTGTGGTTAAAATCTTGCTTACTTTTCAACATGATACATGATACATGCTGGACGGTATGACGACAATGACCACCATCTTGAAAGCGGCCATCTTGACTATGCTTCAAAATGTTTAAATAATAAGTGGGTCATGTCATATATCAACCTGTGCAAGAATGTTCCAAGAAACCGAATGACGAAATCAATTTTGGCATAAATCTGATCCTGTACGACAAATGGCACGTGAAATTAAACTGGAGAATGTCACTTTCACCTTCTGAGTTTTAGAACGTATTTCTTACCAAGGTAATTGACGTAGTATACAAAGAAACGCTGTAATATGATACTGATTATTGTTAATAAAGGTACAGTAGGCCTTATAGTACAGTAATATTTTATTTCTTTGCAGTTATGATGTTGGAAATTTTAAGTTTTAAATGTTTTCCTATATGAGATGAACTCCACTTAACTTCATCAAACAAGTATTATGGGCTAGTAAAATTAAGACTATATAAAGGTAAATACAGATTTGTTTCATTATATAACTGGGACTACAAAATTATCATGGAAGTCCCTGCAAATATTGGGTCATCCTGAAAGTTCACGCCGTTTTAATTGACTGTGATTTTGATGTGTAGTATTCTGTTATGCTTGACACAAAAGAAGGAATATTCTCTATTGATAACATCTGTATACTGTAGACTTGCAGGTGCCAGTATCAGGATGTAGTCAATGTCGTTTTTCTGTGCTTTCAGGGCCCTTCAAGCGGACTTAGAAAGACGTGATTTTCACCTCTTGGTACTATATGAATTCAATCTTGGGCATCGAGCATCAGATGCAACCCGAAACATTGCCAAAGCTTTTGCCAAAGATACTCCTAAAGAAAGAACAGTGAGAGAATGGTTCACAAAATTCAGGACCGGAGACATGGGAATCGAAGACGCCCCACTTATAGGAAGACCATCATCTCCAATAGATGACGATCTGAGGCAAATGGTGGAAGAAGATCTGAGACGGACCTGCTTAGTCTTAGCGGCGAAACTTCACGTGTCACCAAATACAATGCGAAGTCACTTTCGTGCTATGAGGAAGACCAAAAAGCTTGATAAGTGTGTATTCCATGACCTGTCCGATGATCAGAAGATCAAACGTTTATAGACATGTTCGTCATTGTTGTTCCGACATCACAATGAACCTTTCCTGGACAAAAGTTTTAGATGTGATGAAAAATGGATTATGTACGACAACAAGAAGAGATCGACCCAGTGGATTGATAAAAACAAATCATCTCGAATTATGCCATGCCGTGAAGTTGCACGCGAAGAAAGTTATTAAAACTATTCGTGAAGTGTTCTCCCCTTAATTTACTACAGCTTCCTTACAACAGTTTCCACGATTACGTCGGGCTCATACTCTAATGAATTGTATCAGAAACGGAAGACACAGCAACCAGTACTAGTCAATAGACGTGGTCCAATTCTTTTCAAAACAATGAAAAAACCACAACGTGATAAAAAGACCGGAAAAAAATAATGGACCTCAAAATCGAAGTACCACCGCATCCACCATATTTCCCCGATCTTTCGCCCACAGTATATTGGTCCTACCACCCTTGACAAATTTCTCGAGGACAGACGTTTTCGAAAACTTGATGATGTGGAAATGCTTTTACGGAGTTGTTCAATATAAAGACAAAAGTTTCAATTTCAAGTGTATTCACACACTTGTATCTCATTGGGGAAAATGTATTGAGCAGAATGGTGCTTTTTTGAGTCAATATGTTGTTACTGTGCGGAGTAGTTTCATTTCAAGGTAAGTAATGATAAACGGCGGAAACTTTCAGGATAATCCAATAGAATGTCAAAAGTAATGCCTTCAGTATTGAACCCATAACAAGGAGGAGTGCAAGACTCCAAAAATGTTCGCAATATTTTAATGCAAATTCGTGATATTATTCATACGGTCTCTTCTTTAAAAGATTGTAAGGCTGGGCACCTGGATCTTGACCTGGCCACTCATTTGTTTTCCGAGACGATTTAAGATATTTATTTATTTAGTGACAACATAACAGGCAATGGCCTAATTATAGTGTTGACTTTACAAAGTAGTTGTACAGAGTTTATTGACAATTGCATCTCTAAATTCTTTAGGTGACATATAGCATACGTCCAGATCATTGTGAACTGTACAGAGTTGGTTATATATAGTACAAATTCTCCAGATTGGTGACCTCATCAAGATATTGGTTCTTGCCTTTTCACAGTGGAAGAAACCAGTATTATTAACGCGAGTTTTAGATGATGGGACACGAAACTGTAATGTCGAAACTAAATCCATACAATCTAACTTATTTTGAACAATTTTTTGAAGAAATAACAGATCAACAATGTTGCGCCTTTGTTCTAAGCTCTGAATATTAAAATTCTTAATGACTGCATTTTAACTATCATAAGCAGGATAGATTCGAGTTTCTTTAAAAGTAAGGAATTTAAGAAATTTTGATTGGATTTTCTCTAATTGTTGGCAATGTTTCAATTGATATGGATTCCAAATAGAAGAAGCATATTCTACCTTGGAGCGAACATAAGCATAGTAATTTTTTTCCAATGTTAATATGTTGTTGAATTCTCTTCCCGTCCTAATTACGAATCCTAGTAACTTCAAGGCTTCATTTGTTATATTTGTAACATGTATGTTAAAAGTCAATTTCGAGTCAAAACAGACACCAAGATCCTTAACTACAGTAGGTCTGTTTAGTACAATTTTATTAATGGAATAATCAAATTGATGGAGTGGTTTTATTTCTATTAAATGATAATACTTTACATTTACTTATGTTGACTCCAAGTTGATTAATAGCACACCAGTTTGCAATATTATCTAAGCTTTGCTGAAGTCTTATGCAGTCTCCGATAGAGTTGACTTTTGTATATATTTTAAAGTCATCTGCAAATAACAATTTTTCATTATCAGACACACAATCAGGAAGGTCATTAACAAATAAGAGGAATAACAAAGGTCCTAGGTTCGAACCTTGAGGAACTCCTGAGAGTGCAGAATATTCATATGATTTGTATTCTTTATAGATAACTGATTGCTTGCGATTTGTTAAGTACGAATAGAGGAGCCTAATCAGAGTGGGTGAGAAGCGATAGTGATTTAATTTTTCCAGTAATATATTGTGATTAACCCTGTCAAATGCTTTCTCAAAGTCAATATAAATCACATCAACTTGCTTGCCTTCGTCCATCGAATTTGCTATGTAGTCCGTGACAAGTGCTAAGTTTGTTACCGTGGATTTCTGAGAAACAAAGTTGATATAGATTATTATACGTAATTTATGAAGCTCAAAATGAATTATATGAAAAAGGCAATATTAATACTATTCAGTGTGTGAAATGTAACCGAAAGGACAATATAACTCATGAAATAAATCAATGTACAAATATTGGATTAATATGGAAACGTTTGCAGTTTATTGTCTCTAGATTCTGTAGAACTGATGTTTAAGAAGTTAAAATTTACAACATTGTATATCGCCGGAATTTAAATATTTTCCTCCTACAAAAAGGAAATTCTTAAGTTGGCTATAATTTGAAACTTTATTTTACTGGTCGAAAGAGACATTGACATAAAAAAAATATATATACCAACAAAATATTATTAAGGTATTTACAATTAGATAAGAAGTATCGAAGGACAAATTTTGCTCATTTTGTAAGAGCGGGGTATTGAGCATTTTATTTCTTTGTTCCTTTTTTCAATCCAATATTCAAAAGCTTTAGTGTGATCAGGATTTTTATTTCTGGTGTTTAGTATTTATAATATTTGTTAAACAGTTATGTAACTTGCAGAATTAAAGATAAAAATGTAGGTAAAGCGTCGAGTTGCTAGCTAGTGTTTAAGTCTCCTCGGTACCATCGTCTTTTTTCTTGACTGGTGCCAAAAAAATTCGTTTCAAGTTTTAAATAAGTACAAATTTTGGCCGCTAGAGGGCCAGGAGGTTAAGACTATATCTTGGGTCCTCGTCTACTTACGATCATCGTTCTTGATATTATGCAGAGCAGGAAATGGAGGGGAACGCAGGGTTCGCTGTTACCCCAATTAACTAAAATGTGTGTCTAAGGGGGACGTGGGGAATCGCGAACTAAGGGAGTGAATACAGCAAACAACCGTTGTTTATGGTTACGAAGAGGCGGTTAAATGACCCTTTATCACCACTTTTTGTAATTCATAGAAAACTTAATAACACCTAGAAATATTGGAAACCTGTTACTGTACGTGAAGCAGACGGGTAAGTGACAATTTAAGAAGAATTAGCTGTCATTGATAGGAAACTTCTTGACTTATTTTATTGGTATTGTAGGCCGCCGGGATTCTGCTCATGAGATTGTGGGTTCGAATTCCACCTGGGCGATGGTTATTTGTGGATTTTAAACTGCATTGCACTCATATCATCCTGATGGGCCGAAGTCCATAATTACTAAAATGGCCCATATAAAATGAAGTTTTCTTTTATCATTAGTACGGAGAGATCAAAGAACCTCCAACTCTGAATCGTTCTTGCGGAAAATTTGAAAAAACACTCTCACCTCACCGCCCAAACATACACTTGTGCAAGAAAGTGGTAAGAAATCTTCCCTTCATGCTTCTTAGAACGACAGAGAAATCGAAAATTAGAAAGATATTTTCATTTTACTTAGTAAATTAAGTTAGTAGCTCCACTGCTTATAAAGGATGAACATAACTTGCCAGAAATTGAAAGTAACAATATTTTTATTGAAATCCACAATTCCCATGGGGATTTGTTTTGTAATCACCAGTTCTTATAGTTTTTTCTGCATTCCCCTTACATACAATCCCCAGTTTCCATAGTGTTTCTCGTAGTTCGCAGTTTCCATCTAGAAAACCTTTCTGCGCTGGGTTCTCCAAGTAAAATTTTCCATTTCCAGCTTTGGTGGTCCCTTTCCAGTATTACTTGTATGATTCACAGGACTGTGAATCATATGTATCAGAAGCACAAGTGGCGTCACCTGTAAAAAGAGCTCCGGTTATGAAAAGTCACTTGAAAAGCACATTTACTGCCTTTAATATATTAGAAATGACTCATAGTTACGTTATTTAACTTTTACAAGGCAAACAAGACTTAAATGCTCCTCAAAAGCGGGTGTGTTTTCATACAGATCAGAAAAGGATGTTTTGACCAACGTGTAAGTAGACCTTATTTTCAGTGTGTAAAATATATTTACTTTCTATTCATCACCACAATTGTCTTTCCTCGAAATTAGAGGAAGAAGGGTGCTCCCATATTACATTTCTAATATGTTAATATTGTTCTCCATCTCTTTGCTTTATTCATTTTTCTCTTTGTTATCACAGCTTTGGCTTCTTCACAGAACTTTTCACATTATGTAGCCTTCATGCAACATACAATTTGTTCATAATGAACACTTGTAGTGTTAAAGGCAGTTGATGAGCTTTTCCAGTGACAGAGTGTCTTCTCGTGCCCGAGATTCTCTTTCCAGGTGACGCCACTTGTTCTTTTGATACATACTGGACCACGAGGAATACATAGAAACAAAAATGGTGGTCATAGATAGAGGAGGACACTAGTCTAAAAACCTCTTAGCCCTCTAGCGTCTATTTTATTTGGCCAGTCTAATATTTTGTCACTATGCTATACTCAGTGAGACCTTTCATTTGATGTACAACATATGGGAGCTTGGGTGGTATCACTTCCCTACTTCTCCTTGTGAATAAAAAAGAACATAGTGTTTCCAGATGCATGAATCAACTACATACCACACTAATGTCATATTTCATTATCTCTCTCAAAAACAAATTTATGACAGAACTGACTTCACCAATGTATTACTGCTAAAATTCTAGCCCAGATTGATACATATACACGATACCCTTCCTATTTAAAAAATCAAGCAAGATTTAAGATGGCCGACTCCAAGATGGCGGCGATCAGGAGCGTGCCTTCTTGCTGATAGTACATTCCACCTAGTATCCATTAATGTGTATTTTCCATTTCTTTAAGAATATTGCAAATAAACGTGTGTTTTCAGACTTACGAGATCACACTATAAGTACGTACTTATTCTTTCGAATCAAACTTTTGGCCTTTTGGCTACTGCACCCGTCTTTATAGACAAAAGCACTTTTAATCGGGAGGTTCTAGAAACTTCCTGATGTTCCCTACTCCCTGCCAAGTTTGCTCAAAAAAGTACTTTGAACAATCGATAGAAGTACTTGCTAAACTTACATAATTTCGCGAATTTAAATATTTTATAAGCAAACATTGATTAAGAAAAATAAGTTACCAAATTCTGCGTTTTCTCGAACATTTCAAAACACTGCAGAAGCCGAAAGACATTTTCTATTCCATTCAAAAACATGAATACTGATCTCATTAAAAAATATACCTGATCTCAATAAAAAGGAAGAATTCCTTTCCTCACGAGGATATTAGAAAACCGAAATTTAGAGATAGCGAAATAGTTTTAGAAGGGAGAAATTCTCCGATTTCCTCTTTGTGGATGTACGTATACAAGTAAATCCCTTCATGATCCATTCATAAATGTCAGTTAATCAAAACCCACAAAAACTTGTATAAATTAACGAATGCATGTACAAAATCATTCTGGCTGTTGTCTGCCAAGGCGTTTCCTTGTAGACTCCATTATAATGCAGGTGAGAAGGTCGTGATAATTGAACGCTGAGAAACAGGTAGGTGCCCGCATGAATCTCTTCAAGGTTGTCACTACAACGCTTTGAAGTTCTACCGATAATCTCGGCGTGACTTATCATAGCAAGGACATTGCTGGTTTGTTGACATAACGTAATTACTTTTTCCCTTACAGCTGATGTGCTAAAAGCAGAATCCGTTTTAAATTCAGAATCATTCAAGAGTATAGCGTTTGTTCCAGGCGGTAAAATCAAGCTGTTGGTTTTACAATTAACTGTATTAATACTATTAGTACAGTTTTATTAATTTGAACTGTTTCTCTCCTTATTTGACTGGGGGAGTTCAAATTTTGAATGCAAAATTTACCCACTGCTCAAAGACTGTGAGCTGACCGGGACATCCTCAATAGCGTAACTTTTTGAAATGAGTTGAGGCTGTTTTATTGTTAGTTGGATTGAATTGAAAATAGCTTTATTTGAGCGGGCGAGGTTCAGTCGGAGTTGGGGATATATTACTGCATCAATAATAAAATATAAATGCCCGGCAAATTTAATATTCAGCCCGCAAAAATTATTTTCTGCAGTATAATGATGTAGAAATCTGTTCAAATTAGTTAGTTAGGATTCGTATAAGTCAAATAAACGTAAGTTGAGACGAAACTACCGAGCGTTCGAGGAAAATTTGTGTACAATATGTCAAGCGAAAAATATCCCTGTTAACGGCCAATTTTTCTTAAGAAAGTCTACGACGATAAAGAGAAACGACAATTTTCCCAACAACTTTGAACTAATAACATCTTCATATGATTATTATTAGTTGAACTAATTTTAGGATAAATCGACGTAACCAATAATTCGTTCCAAACATAATATATGTAAGTCAGGGTGCAATTGTGGTCATCGCCAAATTTTCAACTTTGTACTTGGCCTATACCGACCTCAACTGACCAAGCTCTAAGCATTTTGATAATCTAAAGTCGAAACTGGCGCTATATCCGCCCAATTTCACAAGCTATATTACGTATATTAAAATATATTTTAGGCGGATTCTAGGTTATTTCGCCTCAACTTATCTCGACTAACGAAAATCTATTACTTTTGATAGCCCATAGTTGAAAACTGAGTTATGCCGGATAACTTTTACAGTATGTATTACGTAAATTGTATTTTGAACGAATTATCTGTTCTTTCTTCTCACTTTACGTCGATTTGGTCTAAATTTATATCAACTAACGAAAGTCACTTGATAGTGTTAATCCAAAGTTAGAAATTTAAAGATATTAATAAACAAAGAAATACTGTTTCTTATGCAGGATTTTCCCAAAACAATGGCGCCAAATTTGTGAGGTGAATATTTACATCAAAACAAGGAAAAAGTTTCTTTGAAGAATTTCCGAAATCTGATTAGTTTCGGAGATACAAGGGCTGAAAGTTAGGGCGGTATCGTCACAAATGACATCATAGCCAGGACAGGATTTACCACTAGTCCCATTAGGCCTGGGCTTTTTGGGCGCAGCTTTAAGAGGGGCGCACTTTGTAAGGAAAAATTAGTAATCTATATTTTAAACTCGAGAAGGAAAAACATTTGGTAAAAAACACTAAGGACCTTGTAGGGTCAGCGCCAAACATCATCTTTGACTCGAGTGACTTCTCGTACATAATTCACTTCAAGTAATTTAAATTTTGGTTAATTTGCAACAGAAATAGTAAAAAAAAAAACATTAGTGCTTGTAATAGGAATATTACTTACTCCTATTTTTTTTTCATTTGTACACACTAATAATCATTTTAGTCAATGCTACGTATAGGCTGCGGAAGTCATCTATACCCCTGTCAATGGACAACAGGTATACTTTGTGTTGGAACATTCTGTATGAATATAGGCGTAATTTTCACTAGATTTTTGTATATGAGGAAAACTACAGTGTCTTCTCCTAACCTTTCTTTTCGGGTTCACAATGGGTAGGTACTGTGCGTTCGAATCCTGCTGCCGACCGTCCTGACTAAGGTTTTCCAGAGTTTCCTTCAGTTTCATGACACAAACATTAGGATGGGACCTTAACTAAGACACCAGTCTTTACTCTTCCATACCATATCTTCCCGTGTCATCTAAAGATGCAGCCCTTAAAAAATTCAATTATTATTTCAACAGGTTCGGTAATCCTTTCTTTTTTGACAGTTAAAACAAGCTTTATATTTCTTTCTAACTTGACCCTATATCTTCAGGAGATAAATATTCCTAAAGATGGCGTTTAATATTCAAAGAATTGGCAACGTATTTTCAACGTAACCAAAATTATCTTGACAGTTAATAAAATTGTGGTTTATGGGTAGTGTGTTTATATATCATTAGGCTAATTGTAATGCTTTTTTTGTTTAATTAAAAGTGTTTTTGTGTGAATACAATATTTTGTATTACCTTGTTGTTCAGTGTAATTAACACTTCTTCCACAAGTAGTCTACAGTATTTTTTTTTTCATTTTACTATTACAGTAGAACCTCTGTTATCCGAAATAAAGGGGGCTGATTTCATTTCAGATAACCAAAATTTCGGTTTTATAAAAATGTGTATTTTTTTAGAAGTTTAAAGTGAAAATATCGAATAAAACAATACACTTTTAGATTACGTATATAACAGACTTTTAATAAAGCTTTAAATGCTTCTACACAGTAAAAAATAGCTGTGTTAATTCAACACAATGCGGTTTCCCAGCGTGACTACCACTTTTTTGTGTTAAATCAACACAACACACGGTGTTGATTTCGGTACTGTGAGAAAAAAAGGTTACGACCTCAGCTAGATTTGAACATGGGTTGCTCAGTTAGAAGTCGAGCATCTTACCGACTTCGCTAAACTGTCAGCCGGAAAAAGTACTAGATTGAAACAATCTAGTGGATAAAAAAAATGTTGCTGAACCCCAAACACAAACAAAGTTACCCTCACGACTTATGCCATGATTTAATCACTTTTCCATTGGTCAATTAAGGATCACAATTCTCATTTATTGAGAATTTGTTCTATTTCTATGAAAGCAAACGCAGCATTTGACATGTTGTTACGATAAGCAGTAATGCTGCTAAAGTGTTTGGCTGTCGCCATCTTGCTTGTTTTTATAGAAATAGAATATTCTCAATGAATGGGAATTCTGGTTCTCAATTGACAAATAGGAAGTGATTAAACCATGGGATAAGTCGTGCAAGTATCTTAGTTTGTTTTGGGGATTCAGCAATGTATGTTTGATCCCTTACATTGTTTAAATCTATAGTGTAGTCGTTTAATTCAAATGTTGTTCAGTAAATATCGTTTGCATCTAGCACTTTTACTGTCTGACGATTTACGCCGATCCAGGTGGTCGTACGGGCTAGTGCGGTAGTCTAGCGACTCCAGGATCGCGGGTTCGAATCCCGCCTCGGGCATGGATGTGATTTTAACTGTGTTGTCCGTAAGTAGGTTAAGAAAGATAAACGAAAAATAAATGGTCCCAATCGTATAAATAAACGCAATGTACTATGAAAGTTAAATAAACGAGATTTTTTTTAAAAAAAAAAATTTAGCCAAGTCGGTAAGACGCTCGAATTCTAGCTGAGCAACCCATGTTCAAATCTCACTGCCGCCGTAACTTATTTTTTTTACAGTACCGAAATCAACACCGTGTGTTGTGTTGATTTAACACACTAAAGTGGTAGTCACGCTATGACACCGCATTGTGTTGAATTAACACAACAATTTTTTGCAGTGTACAGTTCGACAACTTTTTATACAACTAAGTTTACTGATTTTAGGAAAAATCCTCTTTTTCTGTTATCATTGCAGATTTTATCTTTCTCGATTTTTTTTTTTTTTTTTTGTCGTTTCGGTTAAACGCTATTTCGCTTAACACAGGTTTTGCTGTATGTAATTAATGGCATGGTATTATTATTATTACTATTATTATTAAATGCTGAGAGACAGTGTGCGAATTAAAGATTTTTTTCAAGGGAAATGAACTGTTGTTAGAAAAGAACGGGATGTATTTAAAATTATACATTGGACATGCTTCCAGATGCAGACTTACAGAGGGGATTTCCCCCTTCATCCTTACCGTTAATTTGCACCCTGGCGAGAGTACAAAAAATACTAATTTGTTATAATGTGATGGTGAGAAGGGGAAAAGGACGAGATTGAAGAGGGGGAAAGGAAAGGGGTGGGGGCGCTGAAAGTAATGGGCGCCTAGACGTATAAATCCGAACCTTATCATAGCTCGACACATGATAACATAAGCGGTGTCAGCCTAACAAATCACAATCAAATTTAAGCTATTGACGAAGTGTCGCATAAACAGGTTTCACGCCCTTAGAATTTGATTGTCAAGGAATTAAATGGTTTAATCCACTACTTCGAGTGTGATATGATCGGCTGACACCGCTTACGCCATTACTGGTCGAGATGTGACGTCATTTGCGATTATGTGACCGTGACTTTAAACACCTGTAGCACCGAAACTAAGCAAATTTCGGAATTTCTTCAAAGGATCTTTCTTCTTTTGATATAAATAATCAGCTCCCGGTAGTTTGCACATTTTTTAGGGACACCCTGTATATCCTGTAGCTTCAGAGGAAATATTCGTATACTGAAGTGAACACTGACAATAACGCAATAGTTGCTCAGTTTAAGCAGCTTAAAATAGGCAGATGACGCTACATTTTAACTTAGTAAAATTTTAGTTTACGATCTTTATTTTTATTAACATTTTAGTGAACGAAATTATTTCCCCCCTCCAACCAAATTGATGTAAAAGTGTACCAAGCGTGTTATACACGAGCGAATATGATAATTTGTACTGATTTCTATTGTCATCAGTGACACAAAGAAAATCACTCGCAAAATATATATCACTTCTTTGGTGAGTAGAATTCTTGCGTCACTCTTCCCTTTATATCGAAAGGGTTTTTATACTGATATTACTTATTTTGTAAGGCTGTCTGTTTAAAAAAATGCATAGTCTTCATACAAAAGATCGATTTTGGACCATGGATTCCGTATCTCGAAAACGGCAACTCCTATACAAAAAAATAAACTTCGATTTATCCCAACAAGGACCCGCAATTGACCCCCAAAACCACCTGGTACCAACCATTTGGAGCTAAAGCCAAAAATCCGACAGAATGACAGACACACATTTCGATCATTTTTAAAAATTCTGTGATTGGGCTAAAAAGTTATAACTTTTTAACCCCTTCACCGATTTTGACGTGTGATACACCGTTTGATAGGTATTGAAGCGTAGATTACGATTCTGCAAGTTTCGGTCGCCTATATGGGCTAGGGTCAGTGCTATCATCAGAAATGTGAAATTTTGATTTTTTTCGAATCTCCCTAGAGGTTCGCATGGAGGTCCTACTGACCAATTTTTTGTGTGTCTCAGTATGGCAAAGAGCTTTCAAATGCAAGTTCAAGCATCACAATCGGGCTAATAGTTCGCTAGATCCGACACTAGCTGTATACATGGAGTCCCGTTAACAGTCATTTGTTTGTTAGCGTCACTTGAAGAACTACCGTTCTTCATGATCAACTTGTATTGAACATGGATTTCACTAAAAGAGTTAAACACAAACATTATTTTAATGAAAAACGTACTGGAATATAGAGAAACTTAGAGACACTATATTCTTTAGTAACCATTTCTCAACTAGGATTCGCAGTTTTCTCATGAATTCTTGAAATGTAGTCATATACAGATAGACATGTAATAAATCATTACGGAATTTTAGTGTAGTCGCAGAAACAGCATACATTGGAAGAAAGAAATTTGAGTTATTTTGTGCTAAGCTTTAAGAAAAAGACAATAGAACTTGTCTTTAGTTATTCTGCCATCTATCCGTCAGAGCTACTACTAACCTATTAGTTATTACAAAGTTATTAACTTCCATTCAATTCAACGTAACCACACAAAACTTGGCATGAACGTTATCTGACACTATACAAAAGAACTATTGGTGTTCCCACCTAAGAACTCCAATTCTCACAAGCAACATACCCGAACTTACACACTCAGATTTGATTAAACTTTTACGGTTGACTGTCTTCAGCTGTTAAAAGAAAAAAGATGGCTTCCTACGTTTTGCAGTTGCATGGAGAAGTTATTAGGAGATTCGAAAGTTGTGTGATTTTCCTATAGTCAAATGTACTGAGTGATACAAATGTGGACCACATAATTTGTATATATGTTACGTAACATGAATATAAACATACCATATATGTAAATGAGACCATGTACTGAATCTTTGATGCATGCTACTTGCTCCAACCACTATCTTGTATCCACCATCTTAGATTCAACTTTTTTTTTTAAAGTAAAAATAAGAATATGGGCAAGTGATATATCGAATTCATCTGAAATTTTCTCAGGAATTCACTGAAAAATGAAGTACAGATAAAGTTCACAATATGTACCAGTTTTAGCACGTTTCTAGTCCATATTATATGAACTTTTCGTGAAGTTAATATGAACTACACCCCATTTTTAGTGCATAATACATGCATTTCTGATGTACTGATACCAAATTTATGCACAAAAAGTTCACTCCCGTCCCTCCCACTTTTTTCATTACACAAATTTATCCCATCATCATCCACCCGGCCTGAACAAAATTTCCCTAAAAGCCTTGCAAATTAAATTTTAAGGAAATTAGTACGAACATATTGCACAATGTACGTATTAAATCAAACTTAGGTTGAGCCATCATATACAGTTCTACAAAAGTACGGTGTAAGTTTAAAATTGCTTATTTCTTTATTTTTAATTTGTGGTTCGGAACTTTCCGGTTAACCGATCATCCGAATTCCGGATAACTGATGCTGTAATGTATGTACTTTCGACTCAAAAAGTACTTGGAACGAGTTATCGACAATCTTCGAGAATTTCAATTAAGCTTATGGTTCATAAGTTTTTTTAAAAGCATTTGGATAAGTAAGTCGTCATTGCTTTATTACAGCTCGACAAATATCTCCTACTTTGGGCGGATCAAGAAACTGGGTTGCTTATCAGCTAAATGTTGCACTTTATATATATTTTTTTTTCACTTACAATTTCTTACAACTTTGTTCGTATTTTACAGGAAATGTACACACTTGTCTGCTTTATTTCTTTTAACGTACTCTAGTAATACTAATTACGTGCAGAGAAATACAGAAGGTTTGTGTTCTCTATTGAATATTCAAAAATCATTCAACTTTATCGGCACAGTGCAAACATAGGTTGTCAAACCAGTGACTCTCAACCTGTGTGCCGCTAGATTTACTAAGTGTGACGCGAAACTTCTAGAATTTTGTGATTTTGCGGTTAAAATTAATTCAAATAATGTCACCTAATATTTATTTTTTTTAAAAAAAAAGGAACATTAAAATATATTCATGAGCCTAAACACATAAATATTACAGTGTAATTATTGGTTTGTTTACGCCAAACAGTAAGTGACTAAGTCTGCCGCAGTGTTGCCAACTAGTACATTAGTGTGCCGCGGGAACGCACGACAAAGGTTAGTGTGCTGGGAAGAAAAAAATTGAGAATCACAAAATGTTTAGACCATTAAAGTCAATGTTGCCAACAAAGTAATAATATTCAGGAGTTACTTTGAAAACACCTGAATTCTTATTTAAGAAAATGCTGTCCCCTCAAAATTTGCCGCCATATGCAACTGCCTATTCTACCTGTGCTGAAATTCATCCCTGAGCATATATTTAAAACCATTTATTAAAGGAGACATGTCACGACATGAACACATGCTGGGCGGAGCGAGGTCTCCATTGAACGTTCTGCTACTTTTATTTTTTAACAAATGTTAATATAAAGACAAGGTATTCGTTCGTCCTCTTTGCCTGTCAAATTAAACTATATATCGAGTATCAAAGACGGGTGCTAGCATTTAATTTCAATGTTGATATATCCTTAAAATTAGTAGCGATCGAAGCAAGCATTCTCATTCCTACAATAAGCAATAAAGAACACATCTAGTGAGTCAGACATACACTTATTTAATCAATATTAATAACATTCATAATATTTCATCAAAGCTACAATGCTTTTTCTCTCTATTGACATTGTTAGGTAAACCTTAGTGCACGTAAATGCCTAAACATAATGCTATAGACCAAATTAAGTATTTCCGTATAATCTTAATATTTACCATCAATTGAACTAGTCCCTTTTCTGACTATTTCACACATTCGCTTGATCAAAAACTATCAATACATCGAACTTGTATTTTCCTTTAAATCTGAGTAAATCTGATCTTTCCACTAAACAACCATGAACATTCTGATTGGCTAAACAATTTATCTACCCCAATAATGCTAAAATAGCCTTTTGACTTCAAACCATAGAGTTAGGAATATAAATAGAGGGAACTTTAGGCTGTTTTGTTGGAGAGGGGAATGAAGCCAAGAGACGGAACGGACGAGGCATTTCGGCCATATTAACTGGTCCCATATTTAGAGACCCTCTTTTCCGAGTATTGCCTCTCTGAGGTGCACTCATCCTCCTATCAAAAAAGACAATCCTCACAGTACTCGGTATAGAGGAACTCTAATGGGGCCACACAAGATGGCTGCCGATGAACCGTAATTTGGCTTCATGTGACGTCATGTATGTTATCTCTATTTTCTTCCTAACTCTATGCTTCAAACAGTGAGCTACATTTCTTCATTCGAAGTTACTTTCTTACTTACTTACTTACTGACACTTGTCAGTGTGGCCAAACTTATCGTTCACGATCAAATAAAGTTTTAGCAAGATGATGTATTCAAAAGATGAAAAGGTACCAATTAACTAATTAAAGGTGAAAATGACTTGATTAGCGAATCAAAGAGTAGTGAATTGTTTTAATAAAAAAGATTTATTCAAAATCTATTGGATTGTGTACAACGGGGAGTAAGGTTGTAACGTCAAATGTTTGCTGTAACAAACTTGGTTCGCCTACAAAATTTTACATTGTTCATTGTATCATCTTCAATACTTTCGGTTTTATAAAATTTTAAAAGTATTTCTTTCCTAATAACTGTGTAGTATTTCATAATGCCTGAAAAAATTGTTACACTAAAGTTTGTTGAGTTATTATGTAGTTATGACAGTTTCTGATATCGAACGACTTGATTTATTTAGTGTAGACGGATCCTTCTGCTTCAATTTGCAGCGTCTAAAGAATCTACTGTTATTGCTTCGAGATTAACTTTTTTCTTTCTCTATTTCTAAACTCTTCAAACTCGTCTGTTACTTCCTCATGTATGTTTTGAATGTTCTAAAATATGCCCAAGTGATTGCACAGAGACAGTGTTTACTGGCGCGCTCGCACTATAGACACAAGTCTCGCGAGCGAGTGTAGGTGGGTCCAAACAATTGACAGTCCTACTGCGTCCTCAGTGTATGTGTGTGTGTGAGAGAGAGAGAGAGAGAAGAGATTATAAATTGCGTTACGTGCTAGCAGAAGGAAACAATGACTTCCTTGTTCGAGTGAGAGCTGCATGGGATTGCACGAATAGACACTGTGACGTCAACGTGCACAGTTTTGTATTATCTAATACTTCCAGTGCCCATAGTACACCACCGACCAGATCGCCGAACAAACCTAATATAACATTGGTCATTAGACTCATTACTGTCTGCATGACCCTCGTAGTTGTCACAAATTAATATATTACAAACATAGTTCTCTACAATACGTCACATCCTAATTAGTTACTTAGAAACTATTGTTTACGTTGACATAATAAACAGCAACAGGAAAGCAAAAGCGAGTGACATCCTTTGTTTCTATGTATTTATGGGTGCAATAGAGACTGTTGTGGAATTTGATCCTTGTAAACCTTGTAGCCTTTCAGCAACAAACTAAGTGAATATTGTTTCACGTATCTTTGTGCCAACACTGTAACCAACAAACATGTTGGTCGGAGGGTTTCCGCATTCTGATACCTTTTTTCTTGTTTGACAAAGGAAAATGAAGCTTATGGCGCTTGGGTGACAAGTGTGTGCGGTGAGGATGCTCAGAAAGGGGAAGCAATGTTGTGTTGTGGTGGTTCTAGAGAGGTTAAATAGTTATCCTCCTCCTAAACTTCCTTTGCTTTCACCACTATCCTCTATTAGAGAGAGTACTGTTCGCGGGATTAGAAGTTAGTTAATGTTGTATACATCCGCATAGACTAACTTTTGTCTTGTTAAATTAATGGCGGGTGCACGTTTCGAAAACAAGTCGCACAGTGGTTTCTTTTGTGAAGTTTCCGTGACAGCCGCGTTATATTACACTAACGAGGCAAAACGAAGTCAAAAAGTTCTGTCAGATATCAAAGGTGAAGAAATGGTATACAAAACGAGGTTCTCAAAGATGGCATGTCAAGCAACTTTGACCTTTAATGGAGTCAAATTAGTATTATTGTTGGGTAAAATCTGGTTTAAGCTTGGCTTAGTTGGTATCCGTTTCATTGTTAAAAGGAAGATCTCTTGACATTTCTCTTGCAATGCATCTCCTGAAACGAATAGTGGGAGAAGAAAACAAAAGGAAGGTTTATTGAACCCGAAATTTTATTTCTTTTGAGGTACATGGAGAAGCAATATTAAAATTTGCAGTCAAGACAAAAGAACTATGTTAAATTCACTGATTTAATTAACAGAAGGGATTGTAAGTCATAATGTTGATAAAGCATGGTAATATGAAAGGTATAGAGTGATGCGAAAGTCATTGTCACTGAATTAAGTGACATAGTAAAGTAAAGAGTCTTAATTAACGTTGGTGAAATAAATACTTCGCTTTCAAGGTCATTAACAAACTATCCCACGCAGCGATTTCGACCTGAGTCAAAAGTGAATCAAGCTTACTTTGAAAAGTTGAACAACTTAATGCAAGATTATCAAATCAAGCAAGAAAGGTATAATAAACAAGGGTCAATCAAGAAGTCTAGTTTACAAGAACCAAGATTGAAAGAACTTTGATAGAACAGGAAAGAAAAAATACAATGTACATCTTGAAAACAATAAAAGCATTGCCCTGGGTGCGAGTCGACCCGAGGGCCACTGCGGATGAGGCGTTGGACCAATACTTCGTACGAGCAACACCCTCTCAAGCAGCAAGAACCGGCGTACGACCAACACCCCAGGGCAAAAGCCTGTGTTGGTCGAACACCGTGTTGGTCCAATGCCGGTACTACGAAGTGTTGGTTTCATGCCGGTGTTGGTCCAACGCAGTGTTGGTTCTACGCAGGTGCCCCCCCCCCCCCAAAAAAAAATAATTTAAGATGATATTTTTTATTATGTTTTTAGGTTTTATATATCTAGAGCGTTGTCAATTTTATTTTTGGTCCAACGCCGTGTTGGTCCAACGCCGTGTTAGTCCAACGCCATGTTGGTCCTACGCATGTAATCCGGGCCACTGGCACACCAATCCGATGCTGTAGTCAACAGACCACGGAATCACACGTAGGTCATCATCTCTCAAGATACGCCTGTATTAAAAGAGTAGGAGGTGGCGAAGATTAGTTTGGATTCGGGTTGGTCCTCCGAAGCGACAGCAACTGGTACTTAAATAGCGGGTTTAGCGAAGGAGGGGTTACAATGTTGCCATTTTTCCTCCCTATCTCGCCCTTCTGTGTGTTGATGAGGGCGTCTACCTCCTTAAGTATCTTTTCTTGAAGACAGGAAAGATAGACTTTCCCACGCGACTTGAACCCCAGCTGACGATGATGATTGAAATGTGTTGCATGCAGTCAGATAAAGAAAAGAACCAAGTTCGGCATCAACGTGTGCGTGCCATATAAATAAGACGTTACTAAGTACCCTGAGCAACAATAATTCCTTCCTTGTCGGTGGACGAAACAATAGTATATAGGATTAATGCACACATGTTAATAGACTTCGCCATCTACCTACAGAAAGTCAATAGATTTATTTAGCAAAAAGCGTGCGTTGACCTTCAGGAAAGTAAACCAGAAGTCGTGAACATGGTCATATCATAGGCTCCATAGATTTAAGAAGTTATCCGCACTCCTTGATATCTAAGTCACTTAAGTTTTCGATACAACCGTTGCAAGATTATATCGAGAATACGTGAATTGCAAAGAAGACCAGTACGAAACCAAGTTTCGTCGTGCATCTCAACTATTCTTAAAAAAATGATCTTACGGCTTTTGTGTTCCTTGTAACAATTAACCACTGAATGAAATGCTGGTGCCGAGAAAGCTGTCAAGAAATGAATTATCCCAAGTTTTCTGCATCGTTGTAGCTTTGGTATTAAATACGTTAAAGCTAGTGGTATTAAAGAAGACTGTAACTAGTTAATCGAGAACAAGTCATAGATTGCCAAGGCACTAGGATTGTCGGTAAAACTGTGACAAGAGTGTGTCAATAATATATAAGTTACAGAAAGCCCGTAACGAAAAAGGGCTGCTGTGCCCATAAACAACTCTTTTACAAGGCTCTGATGTTTGTCATCCCTCCAAAAAACTGGACTCTAATGAGAAGTCATTTAAAGTTTGAGAAAAACTGCACGAATATGGACTATGCGATATTGTTGTTGAAATGTGAGTTGTGCCAAAGCGCTTCTTTCAAAAACGGACCTTAGGAGTGAAATAATATTTTGCCAGTACTAAGCAGATAATATGCAGAGCAAAGTTATACAAGGTCTGAGAATTAAATTCCAGGACTGCTGCTGTAATTCTGTTAATATTAATGACAAAAATGTGTTGTATGTTCCAAATTGTAACTATGTGATTCCTCTCTTGCAGAACATATAAAGCTTTGGGAAAACAAAGATCTGTTCAATTCTGGAGAACAACAATCAAAGGCTCCCTAACCCCCGTTGTCATGGAACAGAGAGTGAACGTCAACATCTCAGAGCATTCATTGAGGCCGTGGAATCATTTCGTTAATCCTGGATCGCATTGTAACAGGCCATGAGACTTGGTACATTCAAAACGATCCACCATCAGAGAGACAATGTATGGAATGGAGGGCACGAAGTTCAGCAACTCCCAAGAACTTCGCATGATGAATCTTCTTCAGCAAGCGATCGTGAACTTCGAGATAAAAAAAACCAAACAACTGTTTGACCCTCAGGAAGCTATTCTCTATATGAATGGTGCCGCTGCTCTCTAAACGTGTGATCAGAATTGCCTTGTATTTCGACTTCTGGAGGCGCACCTTCTTGGTAGTTGCTGAACTTCTTGCCCTCCACTCCATACATTGTCTCTCTGATGATGGATCGTTTTGAATGTACCAAGTCTCATGACCTGTTACAATGCGATACAGGATTGATGGAACGATTCCCAGAAATCAATGAACGCCCTGCAGATGTTGATGTTCACTCTCTGTTTAATGACAACGGAAGTCAGGGTCCCTCTGGCTATCGTTCTTCAGAATTGGATAGATTTGAAAGACCGTTAAATATGATGTAATAACCCAGGTGTTCAAATTTCTAATAAAAAAAAAATTTTAAAAACACTTTTTGAAAACATACTTTGTTAAACAATTCGTACTAAAAAGTAAAAAAAAAAAAGATTTTGTTTATGCATGACTAAAAAGAAAAGCATGGGGCGCGATCTCATATAGAGTCACTTCATAAATTCTTCAATTGGCGCGCCCCATGATTTTCTTTTTCGTCATGCATAAACAAAATTATCTTTTACTTTTTAGTACAAATTGTTTAAGAAACATATGCTTTCAAAAGAGTTTTTTTTTTCGAATTATTTTGGTATTCTGATACTTTCTCTGAACCTCAAGATTTGTCACCCAAATCTGCAACTAGTCAAACTCAACATCGTTGTCGGCTAGTATTATTTTTTTTTAAAAAAAAGTTCATATTAAAAAACTAAAAAGAATATGCTTTTAAAATCATGAAGAACGGTAGTTCTTCGAGTGACACTCACAAACGAGTCTGTTAGCGGCACTCACATATATACAGCTGATTTCGGATCTAGCGAACTATAAGTCCGATTTTTATGATTAAACTTGCATTTGAAAGCTCTTTGCCATACCATAGCCCGCTACTATTCCTTACAGCCTCGGCGCTTTCGCTTTCCTTATGAGGGAAAGCGTACCGCTGCAGTTTCAGTTTTTTGCCGCTTGGAGCGCTTTGCCGACTGTTCCCGACTGCTGTTTAGAAGCTGTTGTGTATAAGTGATTGTCTTCTCGGTAGACGTTTGTTCTAGTTAATAATTGGAAATTATATTCCTAAATTAATTGGAATAGGAAATAAAATTTCCTACATCTTAATATTGGTAACAATTGGGTTTTCCTGTAGGAATATGTTCTGAATAGGAATATGAACTTCTGAAAGTTTTGATTAAACATCAATCAAAACAAATAACTTGAATTAGATGTTTAAGAAACGTATTAAAAAAATATATAATTATATGGCTCTGTGACCGTCTCAAAAAATTAAATTGACTTTCTATTTAACAATCATCAGGTACGGTAAGCAAAAGGGAAAATAAACGATTATTATTCTGAAAAACATGCTTTCTTTAATCGTAGGTAATTAAAAAGGAGAAAAAAATATTTACAAGAGAAAAGCATGGAGAGCACTGTTATGATGAAAATTGAAGAATATATGAAGTGAGGATATGACAGCGTTTCGTATGCTTTTCTCTTGAAAACAGAATTATTTTGGTTCTTTTTAGTTCGATTAAAGTGTCCCTGGTGGATGATTGGATAAATTCGTCGCCTTATAATCAAGAGGGCCCAGGTTTGATTTCAGGTAGGAACACAAGTGATTTGGATCCCACATTAAACCGCAAGTCCCGTCCTTAGGATATCATCATCATTTGGAAGGACAATGACAAGCCACATTGGGTTCACCTTGCCATAGAACCTTTGGGTCCAAGACTTTCCTTTAAGTAGACACTAGACATTTGCCTTTTGTAGAAATAAAGAAATATTTAAAACCACACTATCTACATAAATAGCTTAATGCACACTGCGATTAAAATTCTATCAAGTTAGTCCATTTGTAACCATTGAAACTACACACGCCTGCACTAAATTATTATTATTATTTTTTTTTCATATGCCATACTGCTGCGTTCCTTTCTGCAAAAGTGAAAGGGGCAAAACAAAGGGCGTAAGTTCTCATGAATCTCCTGTGGATCCGGAACTGAAAAGAAAGTGGCTGAAGGTGATATCTAGGGACAATTTCCAACCTAATGTAAAGTCCAACTCTTCTGTTGTTTGTAGTGAACATTTCAAACAAGATGGTTATAAAGTTGGGCTAAAATTGAAGAAGCTTAAGCCAGGCAGTGTAACCTCCCAGTTTCCAGGCTACCCTTCGTACAAAATTCCAGTTAGCGAAAAAAGACGTGAGTTAATAAAATGTGAGGAACCATCGAGCCGACAAGCAAAACGCAAATGTGTTACTAACCTTTCATCAGGGAAAACAACTTCAGATGTAGTTTCTTCAAATTCAGACATACCCGAAACGAGATCTGTTGAAGTTCAAACCGATCAAGAACTACTACTGAAGATTAAACAACTAGAAATGGAAATCAAAGCTTATAAAACGAAGATCTGGCGCTTAACAGAAAAAGTTAAGGCAAATGAAAGGAATGTCAACCAGCTGACACAGGAACTTAACATGTATAAGAACAACGAATATCATCAGTTATTGTAAAACATCCTTTCGCGTGAAGACAAGGACGAAAAGTGTTTGTTCTTACTCGAGCAAGTTCGAAAAAAATGTAGAAAATCCCCCAGATGGAGTGAAGCAACTATGAAACAGTATATAATATGGCAGTACTGCCCACCGAAAGCCTATAATTATGCAAGGGATTTTATTTTGAAATTACCGTGCTCACGTACTCTATGTCGTTTTGTAGGCGGTGTGTCTCTTGAGACAGGTGTTACACCTTTAATTACAACGAGGCTAAGAGCAGAAGCCGAAAGCTTAAAAAAGGCGGAATTGTTGTGCAGCTTGATCGTCGACGAAATGTCAATAAAGCAACAACTACAATATGACGTGCAACTAGGTAGATACGTTGTTCGGAGAACAGAATTCATCAATTCATATTTAAAAACTGACGTGTGAAAGTGTTAACAAAAAATGAAACCACAAAAGCGAAGAAGGTGCCAGTACTTGGCAACAGACTACTGTGCTTTATGATCTGTGGTATTTCAACTAAAGTTAAACTTCCAGTAGCCTATTTTTTTTACCAAAAACTTTCCGGAGCTCAACTCCATATGTTAAGGTTGTCGGTCATCCATGAAGTAGAACAGTGTGGGTTTTTCGTATTACGATTGGTTTCAGACAATCATAAAACCAACGTACTGATGATGAAGGAACTGTCACAAAGCAAACAAGTTCTGAGCCGCATACAATATCCAGAAGATCCAAGTCGACCACTATTTCTAGCATTTGATCAGTGTCATATTTTGAAGAACATCAGATCCCTTTTCCTTGAACGAATAATGTTTGATGGAGAACACATAATAACTGGCCTTTACGTAAAAAAGTATGAACTGCAGGCTACTGAAACCATCAAACCTGTTCATTTTCTCTCTAGAAAGCATGTTCTCCCTCCAAATATAGAAAAAATTAACGTAAAGCGTGCAAAGGAATTGTTCTCAACAGAAGTTATAACAGCGTTGAAGTTGCTAAAAGAAAATACAGATTTCGATACCAAAGGGCATGAGTTTTCTTCAGCTGGGTCTACAATAAAATTCATGGAGTATATTTTGAAGTGGTTCACTCTTCATGATATTTCCGGTACCAGTGACTATATTGAAACAATAAACCAAGACAAAATGCAGTTTTTCTCAATGGATGATGAACGATTGAACTGGCTACAAAGCGATTTCCTGAATTATCTTGAGCTTGTCAAGAATGAGAGCATCAAACCAGAAAAAGAGTTTCTAAGTAATGAAACTTATGAAGCTATTAAACTTACAACGAACTCAACTGTTGACTGTACAGTAGAGGGTGGCCCACTTTATGGGTGCCCTTTGTAATACCGCCTCTATTGTTCGCAAAACGGCCATGTTCACCTGTCATGTAGGATTATTGTACACAATGGAGAGATTAATGATGTGAGGATGATAAATGGTCCTGCTTGACGTTTTAATCGGCTTATCTCGTCACTTTTGACAGGTGCTGTCAGTTTGACATGAACAAAGCGGTGCCGCTACAATGGTGGGTGACGATATACTAGGGCATAGAAGACTTTACAATGTTTTGTTGAACAACGGAATTTTGCTATCTTTCTTGTACTTGGTTTAATGCCTTCTATTCATTGGGAAATGCTACTTGGTCGTACGTGAAGGTGGAATCGGCTTATCTGCTCACTTGCGACAAGGCAGTCAGTTGACCACGACGAAAGGCAGATGAAGAGAGATTGCGATAGGTTTTGTAAATATTAATGTCACAAAAGGTTCGTTAGATGCTAGCATTGGTTGATGGATGATGTCCATGTACCTGTAAGACATGAATATAACTAGACGTGACCTTAGAATGAGACGAATACTTTAATATCAGACGTTGAGAATGACGAATGGTTTATTGGATGTGGTATCTGGACAAAGCGGTGTTAGGAAGGCAGTTGTGTTTGAAAAGGACATGAGCTTCAATGACAAGATTAAGGTCTCAGAGGAGAATTAATGTTTCGGATGAAATATGACAATGCGAACGACTTATGGTTTAGGAAAGGATGTAAGAATGGGTTTTAATTTAACTGAGCGCTTTGAATTTCTATAGAATGATAGAACGATTGTCAGCGGGGGAAGTGACAAGGCTTGACGGATGAAGCATGTACGTATGATTTTGACTTGTTATAGAACTAGGCATGAAAAGGTGGATAATAATGATTTGAAAGAACGCTTTGAAACTTTGCTTGAACAATGGTAGAAGGAGAAGGCGAGCCCTATCTGTGCGTGCCTTTTGAAATAGAGAAATGGATAATCCTTTAAAAGACGATGTCTACCTGAGATGTAAGAATATTCTACACAATGTGAGGATTTATGATGTGGGACTAATAAATGATTCTGCGTGACGGTTGAATGGGCTAAGCTTGTGACTTTTAACAGTAGCTGTCAGCAGTATTGTTAAGAGTTGTATGATGGATGACACAGTTGAAGATGCGTAACAATACATGATGTTAAGAAGCTACCAGCCATAACGGTTGGTCATGGTATATAATGGAATGACAGATGATTTGAAATTACTGGTGTTGTCAAGCATATTCAATGCCTACAATTGTCTCGTATGGTAGGTCTAGAAGCGATGTCAGTTAGGATGATAATCCATCATGCAATTCTAAGAGCGGTACCTCTTTTTAGAAAGATGGTCGTAGAGACGGCTTATCTGTGAGGCACAAAACGATTTCTTTATCTCTTTATAAAAATAGGATTGCATGAATAGGGAGCCAACAATGTACGGGAGTAGCATGATTTTGAAACGTGTGAGACCCACCGACTTAGCACAGAAGAAGACATTGCAACTGAAATTGAAAGAACACTATTGAATTACAAATACCGTAAAAAAAATAAAAAAAAAATGGGACGTCATACGAAGTGTATCATCAATCGGTCCGCTTTGCAACAAAAAAGTAGGAAGAGAAAGGATGGTAGCTGGCTAGAATGTTTCACAAGACCGGCTGCAATTACCAATCTTAAAGAACAGAGGTGATAGTAGAACGTAGGTCGACTTGAATTCGAGTTAGGTCGGTTCGAATTTTTCAAAAGTTGGGGGAAATGGACAAGTGAATCATGTACACTTGTAGTGAATGTTAATGCATGGAGGAACGATGGTAAACGGGTTCAGAATGTACGTAGTGGTAACAAG
>JAGDQP010002672.1:43342-101740 GCA_022664845.1 Lepisma saccharinum | reverse complement strand
TAAGCAGAGTACGGATAGGTAATAATATGTCAGATAGTTTCAAGATTCGCAACGGATTGAAACAAGGCGATGCCTTGTCACCACTACTGTTTAACTTTGCGTTAGAATATGCGATTTTAAAAATTAAAGGGGACAAAAAGGGACTATCATTGAATGGTTTGAATCAACTGTTTGTATACGCGGATGATGTAGATTTAATAGGGGACGATATAGATGCACTACAAAGCAACACCGATGTTTTAATAGAAGAGATAGGTCTAAAGGTAAAACAAAATACATGATAACAAGCCGAAACACAGGGAATGAAGGAAATAAAAACATAAGAATTTAGGGATGAGGTCATAGAGAAAGTAAACAAATTTAAATACTTGGGAGCATACGTAACAAGCAAAAATGAGGTCACGGAAGAAATAAAAAGTCGCTTAGTATCGGGGAACGCATGTTTCTATTCAGTCCAAAAACTTCTAACATCGCGATTAATATCAAGGAAATTGAAATTAAAAATATACAGAACGGTTATTCTGCCGGTAATACTTTACGGTTGCGAAAGTTGGAGTACGACCCTAGCAGATGAACATAAATTACGTGTATTTGAAAATAAGGTTTTGAGAAAGATATATGGGCCGAAACGGGACGAGATGACTGGAGAGTGGAGGAGACTGCATAATGAAGAACTCCACGGACTGTACGATTCACCAGATGTTGTAAAAATAATGAAATCGAGACGACTAAGGTGGGCAGGGCATGTAGCTCGGATGGGGGAAAAACGAAGATTATATTCTATCCTGGTTGGAAGGCCCGATGGAAAGAGGTCATTGGGAAGACCGAGACGTCATTGGGAGGACAATATTAGAAGAGATCTTCGAGAAGTAGGTGTTCGTGATGAAAACTGGCTTGATACTGCCCAGGATAGAATCCAATGGCGAACGTTTGTTACTGCGGCGATGAACTTGCGAGTTCCATAAGCCATAGAGTTAGTTAGTTAGTTAGTTAGGTAGTTGTGTGTAATTCTCATACGAATTTCATACAAAACACATTTTTGCAATATTTTCTTTTTCGAATGTCATATTTGTTCCTGCGAAGTATATCGTAATAACAGAAGTAAATATTGCAACGATGAAATTACTTCATATTAAATTCATATGAAACAGATTTTAAGAGGGGTCTGGAAGAATCACTGACTTCTGCAATCGCTGTAAAAGTTTTGCTCCTTTTTCACAATAGAAGGTTTTGCATATAGTCTCTGAAAATTTTGAATCTAAGTTCTCTAGTGACTTCCGTTTAATAAAATAATGTCAACACAATATTTCTGTAGAAAGTATCTGAGTAGGCCACACTCCATGAGCATTAAAGAAAGCTATTCGTAATTGTCTTGTTGTTCGTTGTTTATTCTGTGCCATTATCGATAATAGTAACAATAATTTCAACTATTGTGAACATATTTGTGAAAGTATCAGAATATACTTTGAGATGCGCAAGTCTTTTGTCTTACACGGGTGAAAATATTCTTAATATTTATAACTTTGAAAAGTTTTACTTATAACATCTTTTAGGATACTGTCAATTCCTGAAAATGAGAAGCCGGTATTTTGTTCTCCAGTGGATGAAGCAACGATCTGTTGGTACAGTCATGATTTGTTGAATGGCAAGTCGACAAGGTCTTTTATTTGCAGAAGATTGAACTTTGTTGGTTTTGGCAGATAATTGTGTGTTGGCAGCATTGACAGAAGATTGTTTCTTAGGAGTGTTGCCAGTGATCTGCATGGATAGCTTTTTGTTAGCGGTAGATACTTAACTTGAAGAAGTTGGTTTATTTAATAGTGATTCTTTGTTCTTTTTTCCCCGACGTTGCTCCAATGCATTTTTAAATATTTGGCATCCATGATAATTCGCAGAATAATCTTCTCCACAATTTGCACAGAAGTTATTTTCCAAGAGTATTTACCTATCCAGCAGATCACCCTTCCAGCATTACAATTCATTGAAGCAACTTATGTTAGACTCCGTACTTCTGATTACGATGTCATTATCATAGCAGTATACAAACAGCCAGGAATACCATTAGAAACTGATGATATCCGTCACAGTGCACTGGACAACAGAGTCTTAATAGCTGGAAACATTAACTCCAAACATAATCACTGGAACTCTCGTACATCAAACCAAGCGGGGAAATTTCTCTATCAAGCATCACCATGCCTAGATGTCACTTCTATATCAACTACGGAACCAACACACTTCCCTAAGAATGGCGGAAGACCAGATATCTTAGACATGGCTCTTCTAAAAGTCATCGTAATAACGGACGTACCTCATGCTATTTCCGCACTCGATTCTGATCACATTCCAGTAATCCCGGACGTACATCAACACTACTTTCCAGAAATCGTCATATGCTACCCGTTTATACCATTGACTGGGACCGCTACTGTCAAATTTTAGCTAACACTACTGACACTACAATGCAGCTCAGCTCTCCAGACGATATTGACCAAACAAATTGACGTTATACAGCGAATATAAAAATCTGCGCTGGTATATCACTGATCAATCTCTTCATCCTACACCAGTACAGCTGAGAACTCGTGCACATACAAGAACAAAATTTAATACCTAATCATCAGTTTGGCTTCCGTCCACAGTTTGATACCAGAGCACAACTTCGTTACAATTTAACAATAAAGGACACACCGTAGGCAAATTCCTCGAGACATCCAAGGCTTTCGACACTGTGTGTGGCCTAATGGCCTACATAAACTGAGTAAACTAGGATTTCATCCTCAGTATCTACGCCTTCTAAAATCCTATCTGCACGGACGCAGCTTCTACGTTAGTTATAATGGTCATGCATGACTCTACCATCCATCCAATCACAGCTGGAGTACCGCAGGGATTCGTTCTAGCGCCCATTCTTTCTTTTCAACTTGTACATTTTAGATATTCCGACTCACTTGCATACCACAGTAGCAACTTTCGAAGACGATACGACCATATTTATTTCTTCACGCAACATTCATTACTCACATTTATATTCCCAGCAGCATTTTGACTCAATAGAAGAAACCTGGACCACGCAGTGGCGTATGAAACTTATTGCCGACAAAACAACTGTCGTTCATTTATCTAAACGTATATCACACCAACTGCCACATCTCACGCTTTTTGGTACTAAACTCGTGTACAGCCCGCATGTACCTTCGAATTGACCTGAGAGAACACTCTTATTTCAGCTACATCTCAAGACAGTCGCCAGTCGAACTATCCCTCGACTCCTTGCACTAAACCCTCTGTTACGAAGTCGTGAACCTACATTACAAGCCCGATTGCACATCTATCTACTGATGATACGACCTATCTTAACATACGCTGCTCCAGCCTGGCAGCATGCTACTAAATCAAATCATTCACTATTTATTAAATTAAAACATTTTGTACTTGATGTAAAACATACATACAAATTTTCAAGGACACTGAAGAAATCCCCAATAATAGCACTTGTATCACAACTATGTTCCAGAAAAGTGTTAAGTCTATGTAGCTGACAAGGCATGTAAGGGATTTCACCACCCACAATTTCTGATAACTTTCTCTGTGCTGCTTTGTTCTCTTGTGACATTGGATTGGCACAATCATAAAACTGAAATACTATGTGATTCAAATCTAATTCATTACTTACAAGAACATCAGTTTTTTTTGTTTTGTTTTTTTGCAACTCCCGCATTAGTTTTGTCAAAAAGTTTAACAACTTCAAGAAGTCGCTGCTTAGCTTTGCCTTCCTCATCAACATAACGAACAACATGAAGACTGTCTTCGTTAGAAGTATCAGACTTTGAACCTGCCATTCAGTTCATCAATAACTGTTTTTCTTGTCTCTGTTGCAAGCAACTCAATGGATTCATTCTGGGATTTCCCTCCTAAGTAAGATACATGATATGGTTGCAAATTCCAGTCATCAAGCCACTTTTTCATTATATTACAATGCCTAGACAGAAGCTGAACGAACTGTTGAAAGTTTCCATTACAATCATCGTCTCCTCCACGAAATGCCAAACCCTGTCTTCCTACGTCTATCAGAAGTCTTAAAGACTGTGTATTGTAAACATTGCGCTCTTCTTGTCTACTCATCTCCTTTCGTTTTGTTTCACTTAATAGAATGTCAATATTAGTTGTCTTTGAAACAAAATTGCAATAATCCTGAAGTGCTGCTTTGTGTGGTTTCCGAAAAAAGTGTTATCCCAATTTACCGTCTTTAGACTTTCCATTCTATGCTACTGCCTTACACCTACTCGAACCCAAGCCTCATCAGCACATTCTCTGCCAATACCCTCTGGAAAAAGACTGCAAACTAGACAATATGCTGCGTCTTTTTCAATGCTGTATTCAATATGAGGTTACTCTTTATACCACTTAGGACTGAAATGTGATTGCTTCGTTTTACTTATACTTTTCATTTGCTGGAAACTGTGCTTACACTGGGGAATGCGAGCCAAGAGCTACGAGTATTATGTAGTTTCTTTGTTTGTTCTCTTCTGTCTTCTTAGAGGCAGATCAAGGTCACTAGTAATTGAACCACGGCTGGGTATCACGACACTGTCAATTTCTGCACTTAGTCTAGGAGCTGGATATGTTCTGTTCGAAGTTTGAGTGCCAGAAGTTTTGATTGTTTTGTTAATTTCTACTATGTATAGTGTTTCCAAAAAAGTTGGTCACGTGTTCCGACTTGTGGTCATTTTAAAGAAATTTCCGCCATCTTGAATTACGGGTAATTTTTTTTTCGAATTTTTAGTTTTGATAATTTAGGGTTATAATACATCATTTTATAGGTTTTCCGGTATGTTGAGTTTAAAAAAGTGTGATAGGATGTACTCAGAACAATATTTCAGCATTTTATACTTGGATAGTTTAACTTAATTTGAATTAGGGTACTTAAAAATTCAGAAATAAATAATAAATAAAATAAACATATTATAATTGTTTTTTTTTCTCTTTCAGGTAATCAACTTCGTTTAATTGCAAACGCATGGTATTGATTCACTAGAATTAGAACGGTCTCTCCCAAAGAAGAAGAGAGAAAGACTCTAGTGAAAAGCGTGTTTATATTCTGTGCAAGAAAACTGTATGGAACATATTCTGACTGACAGCAAATCAAAGAGGCAAATGCTTTGTTAAGTGATGATGTGGTTAGTGAAGCAGATGCTGAATTTGTTTACCATATGACATGCTATCGACCTTGTACATTAAGATCAAGAAGAAAAGTGCACTCTCCGGTCAAGATGTGTCAAACGTTGCATCAACAAGCACCGTAGATTCTCCAACAGCATCACGTACTCACAGATTAAGTGTAAGAAAGCCACTGTCAAGGCTATGTGTCATTTGTAATCAGTATAAATGTAAGAATGAAAGAAGACTTTTCCGAATTTGTGGACCTGAAAGAGCACAGGATTTTCTAAACGCAACAATATTGTATAAAGATGAAGTTTTCGATAAAACATGTACTTTACAAAACATATGAAGCGTGTCTGCCGCAGACATTATGTACCATAATAACTGTTTGAAGCCCTACATTAAGAAATTCAAATCCGCAAATAGTGCTGACTCTCTTTCGGATAGAAGCAAAAGACATGAGATGCTACATAATTTTGTTGAAAATATAATTTTTCATAGAAGTTGTTATGCATTATCTGTGATGAATTCATGATGCTAAATGCATCAGTTACGGCACCAAATAAAGAAATAAAAAAAAATATGCTTATTGAGGTATATGGTGATAGTATATATTTCTCATATCCTAGAGAATGGAATCTTTCTAAGCTTGTTTACCCATCAAACATTGACTATACTTTGGTAATAGATAAGCTTCGTTCCACTGATATAATTTAGAAATGTCCAACCATACTTTCTGAATAAGAAAAAGAGTACGATTTTGAACTAAATGAAAAGTTTGGTGATACGAATGATTTAAATCAATCAAAGTTAAAGTATGAAATGTGGCGTCCAAAATAATGGTCAAAATTTCTTGATTATTTTTGCTTTTCAAGCCATTGCAAGGACCAGTATGTTTATAAAATTGCACATCTTCTTCGAGACTTAATACTAGCTGACAGAGAATATAATTAGGATTTGCATGTACGTAGCATCAGATAATGTTTACAGCTTGACAAGAAAATGCAGAGGCGTTTATTGCAAAAGTACTTTAGTTCATCCAAATGAAATTGTGATGAAGTGCGTTCCAGCAATATCACCAAGCAAAGAACTGTAACTCTTCACAACAATGTCCTCCTTCTTCACATTAAGCGTGCATATCTGCAGTGTTACAAGTGGTTTAATGTGCTGGAAAATGTCACAAAACTTGACCCACTACAATATATATATACGAGGAAGAAAATGGATTTTTAAAGCCAATCATAACACCGAAACATGTTAGACCACCTGAGTTTATACTTCCTTGTAATTGTCAAAAATGTGCAAAAGCTTTTGTTTGTCCTTGCAGAATTGAAGAGATTCCTTGCTGTCATTTTTGTAAATGTCAAGAAAGAAATTTGTGTTTAAATATTATGTAAATAACTACAAATGATTAATGTGAACTGCACCTACATTGTGCTTATTAATTAAATTATTATAAGATTAAACAAATTGTTTTACAGGTAGAGAAATAAATAGTTTCAGTAAAATCTACTTAATTAACATTGAAATTCCTTTTAACGAACTTGTGGAAATTAAATATTAACTTCAGTAGAAATTACTAGTGTTTTTATTCACTTATTTATTTTCTATGCTTTTATTGTATTCAGCGTGTGCTTAAAACATATAAAATGATATATCATAACCCTATATTAAACAAAACTAAAAATTCCGCAAAAACAAAGGAGTCCAAGACAAAATCCAAGATGGCGGATTTTTCTTAAAAATAACCACAAGTTGAAACATGTGACCAGCTTTTTTGAAACAGTAGGCCTACACATTTGCCGAATTGACTCTACAAATAGCGATTCCGCAGTCTTATTTTTTATTGTTGTGCTAGATATATATTTGAAGAATCAAAACGAAATTTTCTGATTCATGTTTAACTATCGAAAACAAGTTTAGTTAATTTTATGCTCCTCTGTTTCAATACTACAGAAGTAATCTTAAATGGTCCTAATAAATTCCGACGAACATGTAGATTTGCCGAACTGTTTCACAGTGCATATTAACGAAAATAAATATAATGTATTTGCCGAATTGGCAATACATTTGACGAAACACACTTCTATACGTCTATACCGAAACGATAACTTAAATTATTCTTAATTAATACCAACTTGATTCTGATTAAATGTAGAAACGTAATGTTTGTCTGCATTCCATTTTCCAAAGCTTCAATTTGAAATCCTTCAAAAACCCGAATTTGCAAAATTGCTCACCCCCCCCCCCTTTAGGTTCGCCCCTGAATATCACAGTAACCAACAAGCTTTCTTTCTTTAAGCACTATGAAATGTCAGTGCTCTGATACGCATTTATCATCACACAACGCAACCACATAATAGGACAAAGAAACAAGCACGCAGATAATGACTCTGTTATATAGAAGACTGTATCAAAAAGTTTCCGGACTAGCTCTGTTTCGCGCTAGCAGATGTCAACATATGGTCGACAAGGCAATGTGTTAAGTAACATTACTGCGTCAACATCGGGAATTGTTGTATTGGGATTTTTGTGATCACATGTGTGGTAGTCTGTGATTACGTCATGGACAGAAGGGTGGAATGATCCAATGTGGCATTTTGCGTTAAACTGGATAAATCGGCCCCAGAGACATTGAACATGCTTCACCAAGCTTACGACAATGAAGCAATGAGTCGTACGCAATGACGTTACAGATGGCAGAGGCGCTTCAAAAGCGGAAGAACATCAATGGAAGACTACCACACATGTGAGGTAATAATAATGATAATACATTAATTTTAATTTCACTTTTCAGGTAAGATTACAAAAATACCAAGCGCTTGTAGCTCAGTTGGTAGAGCGTTGAATTTGCATTCACAAGGTCTTGATTGAGTTTTTTCAAGCAATTTTTCCTTAATTACAGCAGCCTAATGCATAGAAAGTACAATCAAATTAGGCCTCAATTCTAGTTCCTTCTCATATTCTCCTCGCTACACTATTCCATTTTTGAATTTAAATTTATTTGTGGCCTTTAGGCATCTATGGCACTGGCCGATTGGCTACACTATTCTATAGCCTGAGTCCAAGATGACTAAGGTTTACTAGGGGCGCCACCCGCTGAATCTAGCTGCCTGTTCAATCAAGGAGAAATCGCGTGTAACGTGTTGCCACGAATTGGCCGCTAGATGGCAGGCAAAGCCCAGGATTTTACCGACTTGTTCTGCTACTCCAACGTATTAGCTGATGCCGTTGCAATATGGAATTTTGATTTCTGTAAGGACACAGAATGATTTGTTCTAAAGTCAAAGACAAATTATAGTGGCATATATACAAAAATTAAGTGTGGGCAGAAGTCACTCTTCCTTATTTTCATATTTTCCAATCATCCGAGCGAGAGAACTTTGATACTTGAATTTGAAGGGAACCACAAATTTGCAAAAGCTCACACGCGCTTTGGTAAATGTTATATTACCACCAGAGTGCCAGAGAAAGATGTGAATACGTAAAGTAAATCCTGAAATATCCTTGTAAGAAAACTTATTTTATATATATATCCAGTGTTCAGTTGGCAAGATAACTGCTCCGCATTTCCACTATTTCTTTTTTAATCTGTAATGCACCCAAGCCTTTTGCAAAACACGTAAATCTCTTCTCTGGACACGTAACCACTTTTTACGTAGTTCATTGTTTGTCGGAATTTCGTGAAATGATACTCTACTGTATTCCGGTTTGTCTGCTTTACAGAAGAGTACACCATTCTTTTCCTAAAACTTCGAAATATTCAGCTTTTCCTATACCAATCCTCAAGAGTTAATGACTAAAAAGGACGCTTTGTGCTGCCTCTAGCGTCGGAATTAGGAAGCAAGTGTATAACGCGACAAACAATGCTTTTTTGAAGCGAAGGGGGAAGCAGCTAGATGCAGCGGGTGGTGACTAGGGGGTCGTTAAAGTATTACGCAAGCATTTAAGGGGTTCAAGCTTTGCTTATGTTATCTGGCAATGAAAGAGGGAGGATCAGAGCAATGCTTACGTAATATTTGCTTAAAATCATATTAGTGTAGATTTAAAGAGTTACGCCATCTTTCGACTACTAAATAACCACAAGAAATTTGACAAGTCTACGTAGGCACAAGGAGAAAGGGTGGGGGTTTCTGCCTCTTTTTGATTACTGAGCGATCTCTTAATAAAACTCAAAGACTCACGAATTACAAAAAGTATTCCTTATGTTTATTTAATATAAAATTGCATTCAAAATTCTTCAATTCAAATTATTTCAGTTCTTAATCATATTACAAATTTATTGGTATACATTCACAGATAGCATGCCAGCTTGCAGCAAGGTTGTCAGTCTCTTGTTTTGAGCTTGTCAAACTTGATATTGTGTTGAACTTAATAAACAAGCAAGAAACACATTTATTGGAAGAAGCAGTTATGCGAGGAAGCTTGGCAAACCTTGAAATTTATTTGAATTTTGTTTGCTTGCACTTCTGCTGTGATGTTCCATCACGTGCCAGGATTGTTTCGCCGTGAGCTAATATTCGCAATTTCTCAAAATGTTACTGCAGGCGTCTCTTGCGATCTGGTGAAGTAAGTATAAAGAACGCTTGGAAAGCCAGCTACAATATGTGATTCCTTGGTCTGGTGACCATCCAGGGCAACGGTTTAAAAAAAGAAAAAAAGAAAGCAAGACTGCATGATTCAACCTTGTTTAAACCCTTGGATTGACTTGCTAAGCTTATATTAAGTTTGATTCACTTTTCAGTCAGGTCAAAATGTTGTTATGTGAGTTATAATTAGGTTAAACAAATGTCATACTCGTATGGAACATTCTTTCGCACGGTTATTGCTCAGAAAAAACAATCATATAAGCCATCGGACATTAGCCATTAATTGTTTTTTTTGTTTTTTTTTTTACAATCCTGATAAAAGAGCTCCACACTTTCACACACTTAACAATTAATTCAACTAGAAGTTAAAAACTTCAACTAGACACTTTCACATAACCTTCTTGGGTGTCCATTATTATAGTTATTCCCCATTCCAACAAAACATTTCCATTCCGCATGTATCATCACTCCAAGGCCTTGCTACAGCTCTTATTTTCCTTTTCTCTCTCTCTCTATATATATATAGTTTTTGTTTTGAAGGAGTCAAGCCATGTTGCACCATTTAGAGAAGTTAAAGATATAACACCTTTGTTTGTTTTCCAGTCGGTGGTATAGGAGACCTCCTACTGCGTAACTACCTGTGTTCCTTGGTAGGAAACACGTTTTTACTGTGGACTTGCACACACATATAGCATCTGCAAGAATGGGATGTACTGTGGGGAAGTGACGCGTCTCATTTGTTACGAATAGGAATTTCGGTGTGAATGTAGCCATGCTGGAGAGTGAGAAAGAGCAGTGAATGCCACTTCACTTGGGTGTTTTGATTTGTTAGTCTGCCTTGCAAGCTTGTATTCATTGCTATAATACACACACATGCCTTCCATGTGTCAAGCTATGAAAGAAATGCTCTTTCGGGTTAATATATAGAAGTTATAGTGCCTCTGCTAATGAATACTAGGTATGTTCTTGACTATTGTGGTGTGTAACAATGCATGTGCAATAAACACCAAGGGAAAAGGACATAAACAAAGTTTATTGAGAGAGAGAGATAGTGAAAGAGAAGAGTAGCAAATCGTTTTGAAAATAATTTGTTTTTTAACTTCTGATATTCATATTATGTTTTGGTGCAAACTAATTGGATGAATGCTAATTAGGACGAGTAATTTCGATTCATCAATTGATATATCAATAATTTGAAATATCGAAATATCAAAATCGAGAGAAATAATAAAATAGACACATTAAATTCGATATTGAAAATTATTTCGAAATTATTCATGTTCGATTTCCGGTTAGGACTGTGCGATTTCTGAATTTCGATATCGAACATAGCGACAAATCGCTGACAAATCGAACGATAGATCGAAAATCGAAATAGGGAACATGGCATTGGTCGAAATTAACATGGTGTAAAGGATTTTTCTGGACTTTCGGATGCTGTAACTAAAAAAAAAAGAATAGCAAATAAAGGTTCAAACTGAAGTGAAATACTAAAGGAGACATGAGGAATCAAAAGACGAAAATTTCAAAAAAACAGGGGCGTGTCGGGAATACTGTTACGGGGGGGGGGCAACTTCAAAATTTTAAATATAAACAATGATTGATTTTGCTTTCTTTGAAACATAATGACATTTTGAACAAATTTAAGAGGAAACATTTTTAAAAGTCTTCAGTTACAAGAGCTACTTGGTAGGTTAACTGTTGAACTACCAATTAACTCTTGTAACTGCCTAACGTTACCAGATATTAAAAAATGTTTCAACTGAAAGTAGCCCGAAGTTTAAATTTTTGAAGTTGCCCCCCTTAGAGGTATTCCCGAGACGCTCCTGATTTCAGAAGCATCGTCACGTGATTCCGCACATGCACTTTGGTATGAACATTTTTTTTTTTTAAAGATTTCTGTGCACTAGAAGCTGAGTCATGACCCTGTGACGGATTTCGTGAACCACCCTGTATATACTATAGAAAAGTGATCCGAAAGGAACTAGATGACTACATGTTAGCTGACTATTGTTAAAGTATTAGCCGAGACAGGACAGATATCCATCGTTTAATTGAATTTTTGTTAAAAGTTATGATAAAATAAATATTAAATAACAACATTTTCTGTGAACATTATTTCTAGAATGTTCACCTTGTAAGTTGGAAGAACTCGGGTTCGATTCACGGTGCCTGTCATACTGACTGAAATATTACCTGGTCTTCCGCACCTAAAAGGTAAGTTAGAGTGCAGCAAGACAATTCATTGTGGTGCCGTACAAAACTCTTACATTTCAATGTGCTTTGTTCCTCTTCGTTTTGTTTTATCGGTGCGCACGCCTCAATTTAAATATATGATTTAGGACGGTTCTAAAGCACGATTAGATGAAACTCTATGCTTCGCACCAACTAGCTTTTCTCGTATGGCGCTACCCAAATCATGAAATTAGTCAGTAATCAGTCATATAGAGCCAAAAGAAACAAAAACAATGAACATTTTTGTGACTATGTGTCAACTCTAGAAGCCAAGGGATATAAGTGACACAACATTGTCATATTTTGTACATGGAAACATTAATGTCCAAGGTTTCTTTGTACAAAATCTAACAGTTTTGTGTAGCATATATTTCGGGTTATATATAAAAGATTACCTAGAACTTATTTTAATCGTCAATATGACTTGGATTGTGGACTCCCCATATGAAAACATTGTACAGTATATAATATGTGAGTAGCTGTGTGAAGATTTACATAGCACCAACCGAACAAGAACCAAGTAAAGGAGGAAAAACCAAACGAAGAAGAAGAAAGAAGCAGTTGATGAAAAGCGATAGAAGGAGATGAAAACGAATTTGCTATTTTGACCTTTACAAACTGGATGAACAATTAAATACAGCTCTTTTTTTTGGGGGGGGGGGGTAAATAAGAAAAGGAAAAACACTCCCTCACTTCAAGAGCAGCAGGTAGTCAAAAATGGAAGCATTAAAGAGGCGTCTTAATGCGATACATTAACAGCCGAGTTCATGAGCAGATTCCCATCACGATTCTCGACTTTGAGATTTCCCCTCTGTTCAAGAATTAAGTAGGTGTTGATGGGCTTAAGTCAGGAGAGGATAAACCGCTCGAATACCACGCTTTTATGTATGTATATATTAATGGCCGAAATCATTCTGTGTAGGTAGATATTATAATAATCCTGAACTCAATATCTTCCTCTTCTCACTCGTTCGTGTTGGTCGGCTTTCTTTTCTTTCTTTTTGGTATTGCTTCGGTTCCTACTACAACTCATCGTGGCTAATATTTTATTTTCCCTTTGCTCTTTATCTTGTGTTTAGTAAATGTAAGGTACTAGCAATTACGTGTCTACAAGAACGATTAAGTGGACGAATTTCAAAGGACCATCATTCCGAAAATGATGCTCTTTCCTTCTGTTTCTGCGCCTTTATCTTAAGTATCCATTACGCAAGCTGACATCGAACCTAATTCATTTACCAATATGTTTTAACAACAAGTTTTTTTCTACACAGAATTAATACATGGGAATGTAGTGATATGTGTATAGTAACATGAATGCAAGACATTAATATTCTTTAAATGGACAAAACTAACCAAATGATAAGGATCTGCCAGACCGGATAAATCGAGATTGTTAAAACGCAAATATGAAATCAGTTTCTCTGTACCTTGACCCCAGTAGTACACATACGTTGAAAATACGTGGATTAAACGTTAGTACTGAAACGTAATTTTAACGTTGGAAATGTACCGAAATGTCCGCCTATTCAACGGTTTATTCGACGTTGAATAATGGTTGAGAAGAAACAGGTTGAAATCAAGAAACGGGTTCAGTTGAGAAAAACAGAGCATGGTTGCTGTCTATTGGTATATACATTTAGCTGCATTTTTATCCGTTGCTTTCATCATGGTATATTAATTTTGCAACAGTAACTATCCAACCGTCTGCTGTGGGATTCGTAGCTGGAACTTTCTCCACTCGTCGTTAGTAGCTCGACACGTTGACCATTCACCACGAAGCCGCCTTGAGAGTCACTACTCTTTTATTACTCCTTTTACGTTACGAAGACGAGTAAAAGGCAATCTTGAACGCAGCGCCACAAATCCAGACCTGCCGTTCTACCATCATGTAAGAATAAGAATAAAGAATACTCTCCTTCTTTCTTATTATGTACATTTTTCCTTCTTTAACACATTGACCATCGATGCACTATTAAATTTGTATTTCTCAATAAGTGTAATATGTCGCCTTAGAAAAACGCATATAAAGCGAAATTAAAAGTTCATTGAAATGTAGTTTAAAATTCAATCCATTTTCAACATGCAAATGAGAACATGAGAAACGTAGTTAATTTTATTATATTCGCTTTTAAGCACATTTTGTTTATGCAATTAACTTGGGCGAAATTCCACCTTATATAATAAACGGTTATGCTGAGTTTCTTAAATTTCCATTATATATTTTATTAAATCTATCTGTAAAAACTTGTGTATTCCCTGACAAATGGATGGAAAATTTAATTTGTATTATTCCGAAATCCGGGAATGCGAGAGACGTCGAAAACTTTAGATAAATAGCTGTTTTATCATGGTTTGAAAAAGTATATGAATCCATTACATATAGGCGAATACTGAATCACGTAAACTCCATTCTTTCACCAAACTTAGGTCAACTTCAACAAACTTAACAATTGTAACCAACTTGATTGCAACTGAACTAGATAAAGGAGGCCAAGTAGACGTCATATACACTGACTTCAGTAAAGCATTTGATTTGGTTGATCATGATGTTTTACTAAACAAACTTGAGTTTTTCAATTTTTCTACGGAAACATTAAAATTAATAACATCGTATTTACGTAAACGTGAACAGGCGGTAGTTTTTAAAGGATATATTTCTGAATATTTTCAGATACTGTGCGGAGTGCCACAAGGTTCAAACCCCGGGCCTTTATTATTTCTTTGAGTTATTAATGATATATTTGAGTGTATCGAGAATTCCCATACACGAATGATCTGAAATTATACGATAGAATTGAATCAGTTGAGGACAGTGCCAAACTACAAAAGACTTGGATAATGTCAAAGAATGGAGTGACATGAATAAATGTACAATTATAAAAAAAAGTTCAATCTTTTAAAAGGAAAGGAAAGTATGCTCAATATAACTGCTCGATTGATGAAGTAAATCTATCGAAATCTGAAACGGTTAAAGATCTTGGAGTTGTCTTCGATCCGAAACTAAACTTTGGGTGTCACATCGAACTGATCACTAACAATGAGTATATTAATCTTGGGTATGTTTACCGTTTTAGCAAGGATCTCCTTCTCGACTCATCACTTCTAAAATTGTATAACTCTTACGTGAGATCTCAGCTAGAATACTCCTGTATTGTATGGATGGACTCCGAACACTCAGAACCATGTTAAAGTCATAGAGAAAATCTAGTGCAAATTTATGAAATTATTAATGTATAGAAAAACCACATTATATCCGGCACGCATGTCATGTAGGGAATTAGTAAGCAATTTTAATATACAAACTTTGGAATAAAGAAGGCATCTAAACGATTTATTATTCTTGTACAAATTAATATACAATCAAATTGATTGTATTGATTTAATTCTGAAAATTTTCATTCAAGTCGCGAACACTAAAACAAGATTGGGTAATAATGGAACTCGTAGTTTCAAATATTCTTTCTTCTCTGAAATGAAGTCTCTAGGCTAGAACTTGTAGGAGTAGCATTATAATTTCGTGCAATGAACAAAATACATTGGAGGCATACGAAGGTGCTTCCATCTGGCGTTAGAGATAGTTACTTTACACTAACCTTAAATAAAATACTGTATCAGATGACATGGATCAAAATCAGGACAATTCCATGGTGAGGATTGTCTCCCTGAAATGTCTAGTCCTTGGCCGCTGTAAAGGTTCACCGAACTACTAGTGCTATCTCTTAGCCACCTCATAAACTGCGTTCTCAAATATAGTAGTCCAGTACATACCAACATATAAAACGTTGCTAAACGGTTAGCTTGCAGCATAGCGTAGTCGGTAGAGCATTAGATCGCTGGTCGGGGTTTGATTCCAACCACCCTCTCACGTTTCTTATCTTCATTTTCTTAAATAACTTTACATTCTTTTCTTTCTACTTTAAAATAATTGGTTCCTTTTGCATTTTCAAAATTTTCTCACAATTCACGGAAATAATTAAAATAGCCTGCATCCGCATTCTGCCAATGGAACGCAAGAAACTTGACGATCAATTAGCCGAAAATAGGGTCTAATTTCTAACCCAAAGAAATTTTGCACTCACAAAGAACCAATTTTATCCTCAAATTTTACTCTAAATACATATTTTCTAACGATAAGCATCGAAAATGTCTGATGTAAAAGTGCCACGAATTTCGGTGGTTACATTTCAAAGTTTTCAGCCACCAAGTCAGCTCAATATTTAAGATTTGACAATATTTTCTTTTTATAGAAAATCATCGACAAGCTTTGTATTAAGACACAATTGTTGAAACTATTACCTGCTTTTATATAAACACAGTTACAATTTTGATATCCACTTAATAGTCAATTTGTACTAATTTTGGGTAACACCACTTTTTTTTAAATTAAAATTCTTAGCCGTAGCTAGGACCCGTCCAGATGGGTACACCTTCTATGGGGAAAGGGATAGCAAGAGAAGAAGATGATTTCAAAGATTTGTGGATGGGCAAAGTGGTTTCATTGTATTTCCTTTATTTTCTCAATTTCAATAATCTGGACATTTTGAGTTTGCCTCAGAATCATACTTTTATGGTTGGCTTAGGTAAATGATCATGATGGAGATGAGGTGCTCTTTGACGTCACAACACGTGGGTTTTGTTAGTTAGACGAATGCTGGGTTATCTTCTCCTCAGGGGTTACTCTGAACTGATGAGAGACAGTATGGACCCTGTTAGTAGATGAATATTACTGTGCAAGATATGATGGTGCTATAAATGGTGGGATGTCTGAAAGATGAAAGTTGAGAAGGATGTCATGATCAGGATGATCCGGAGGAATGGTGTGATGATAAAGGGAAAAGAGAAGATAGGAGTATGAACTAAGGTTGTTCTGGGCTGTGCTGCGACTATATCGTGTAGTGATTCGAAAAGTAATGGATGGTGAGATTCGATGTGTTGACGTATATGTACTTCAGTCGGGGCTGTTGAAGATGATACAGAATATGTGGGAAAGGAGTATGGTCATATAGGTCTGCTATTGGGCTCGGTATTCTGATGCGGAATGCTTTTCGCAGTGCGTGTCTTTCTAGTATTTTCAACATCACTTTTTAAAATTCAATTAGCCACAGTGATGCCGTGGCTATTACCCACTGAAAGGGTTGCGCGTTTTATTAGAAATAGATTTAATGAATGTATGGGTAATATATAGGAGATGGTCAAAGAGATTTTTGGTATACTAATTTTATTTATTTATTTCATTAAGCATTTGGACATTACGATTTTACATCGTAATCATTTATAAGCAGGATTTATATAAGAACAAATAAATATATCAGTCAGATCAATGATGCGAATGAGAATGCAGTGCTATCACGTCACAACCCCAACAATGAAAGTGTTAATTTACACGAATGCATATTATCTTCAGTCCCCGGGGCTGTTCGGGGCGCTGATGATATACGTAGTGAGCCCTGTTAGCTTCTAATGGTTTACTGTGCGTTAGATGGTAAGATGAAATCAGGCGGGTCTGGGGCTGTGAAAGATACTATTTGCGGTAAATCAATGTGATTGTCGGGAAGCGTGGTGGTATAGACGATGAATGGAAGTGAAAGTGGGTTGTTCATTAGAAGTGGGCATTCATGCGTGTTGGGGGCATTATGTTGAATGGTGTCTAAAAGCAGTGGGTGATTGTTTTCATATCGACCAGTGGTGTATTTTAGTCGAAGGGTTTCTAAATGAAACAGGATGTGTGGATTTGTTACTCGAGCATATAGATCAGCAGTAGGACTTAGTAGTTTTATACGGTGTGCTATACGGAAGGCGTGGCGTTCTAGGATTTTGAGTTTATTGTAGAATGACTGAGAAGTCGATACCCAAGCAGTATGTTCAAATGTGAGTACTGGTCTGAGGAATGCTTTGTATGTGTTGATAGTGCCATTCCCCAAGTGGTTCCTGTGAGTCGTTTTAGTAAATTTAAACGGTTGTTTGCTTTGAGGGTGAGTTGTTTTAAATATGGGTTCCATGTCAAGTGATGATCGAAGGTTCTACCTAGATATTTAACAGTACGGTTTGGACGTATTTGTTGTACCTGGAGTTGCAGTTTTGAAGGATTGCGTTGCACATGTGATCACTGTTTAGGTGGCAAGAACACAATAGCTATAGTTTTTAATGCGTTTATGATAAGTTTCCATTTATAATACCAACGGATGAACGAATATATTGCTGTTTGCATTGTGTGGTTAATTTGTTGTATTGTGCGTGCGGTGGCGAGAAAGGCTGTATCATCTGCATATTGATAAAGTTGTATATTTGCTGGTAGAGTTGGTAGATCTGAGCAATATAGTATATACAACACTGGTGATAGCGCTGAACCTTGAGGAACTCCTGTTTGAAAAAGGACTGGAAATGAACTGGATTGGTTTATGGTTATGTAGGCAAGACGTTCGGTGAGGAAATTGTAGATGTATCGTATGTAAGCTATGGGTAATTGAAAATTTAGAAGTTTCCAGATGAGTCCATGATGCCATTCTTTGTCGAATGTTTTCTCAAGATCGAACAGAACAAGGCATGAGAGTTTACATGTGTTGAAGTGGTTTGTGATGTGGTTTGAGAGGCGTAGTAATTGATCCTGGATATTGTAGCCGGATCGGAATCCTGCTTGGTGGATTGGTAGGAGGTTTCTCTCTTGTAAATGGACGTGGAGGCGTTTTACAATAATTCGCTCGAGGATTTTACTTAATGTTGCAGTTAGTTGGATAGGTCTATAGGATGTTACGGAGCCAGGTGGTTTATCAGGTTTCAGGAACATAAGCGTCTAGAGGTTTTCCATTCTGCTGGGATAAAGCCGGTGCGTAGAACGAAATTAAATATAGCCGCAATCAGTTGAAGAAGTCGAAGAAGTCCTTCTTTGATATGTCTTTACGTTATAGTGTCCATTTCTGGAACAGTATTTTTCTTCCTGGCGATGGTGGTGGCGATTTCATCGATGGTGATCGGTGCAGTGAGGTAACTGTTCTCATTTATTCGATGGTCCGAATGAGGCTTCAAAGCTGGTGAGTTTATGTTGAGTCGGTTCGCTGGATGCGTTCGTTCGATATGAGGATGTGTTGGTCTGAATATCTCCTGTAAATAGCTGGAAAAGGTATTGATTGCTTTATCGACATCAGTTTGTAGAGGTTGATCGTCTTGTAGTAATGGATAGGTAGTTTTGTCCCTTTACCTGGGAGTATGTTGAAACGTTTCCAAAATCTGGTAGGATGTGCTATGTCTCGAAGTTAGTTGCATGTTTTTTGTCCATTGTCGGAGCTTATAGGCTACTATATAGTTATTTACTGTTCGTTGGAGCTGGGTTTCGAGTTCTGATATAGTCCTTGAAGGCCTGTCGTGAGCGTTTTACCAATGTGAGATAGTTACGTCGTAGTTTCGGTTGATATGATGATATCTGGGTTGTAGGTATGTACCTTCTTGACGCTGCCTGAATGGTATCGGTGATCGTGCTCAGTGTCTGGTATAATTCTTCCTCATTTTTTTGGTTCCTGTACGCTGTCGAGTCTATTGCTGATATGGTTACGATAGTGCTTCCAGTTTGCGAGATCAAATCTTGTTGTTCGGATGATGGGTGGGTTTGGTTGCTGGGAAGGTTGGCGATGGAGGATTATTTTGATTGGAACGCGATCGCTTCCTGCAGTATCCAGACTTCGATTGGGAAAGTTTTGTACTTGTATAATTAAAATAGTTTCCGCGGCCGCGACAAACTTTGAAATCTAGTCAACAAAATCATGGCAGCTTTTATAGCAAAATATTTTAGTGCTTGTTATTAGAAATATGGTTAGAAATTGAGATATCGCTGTGGCGGACACGTACCTCTCACTAAATCAGAAGAGCGGAATTTTTCGCTCTTTACTTGTCCTGCTTATACTGCCATCTTGTGAGTTTCATAGAACTAAGTAAAAGGTTACACGACACAAAAGTTTAAATTATAAAATAATGAACACAAATGAGTTGATTGTGGCGAAATATTTTGTAGAATAGTTACGTCATCATTCTTTTATACTTTAAAAGTTATACACACCATTAGGATGCAATATATTTCGATAAAGAAAGAAATAAACTCACCAAGTGAGCTGCGCTTAACGGCCATCTTGCGTCTGGATTACTAACGTAAGAAGATAATCTAGTCGAGCAGTTAGGCTATTGGGGTGGACCGTAACATGTGGTATAAAGTTTTTTCTTTGCTTCTTCTTATGTTTTGGGATGTTCTCTTCCAGAATCTGAGTGATGCCACCCTGGCACCTTTGAGTAATTTTCAGTATGACGTCATATTTGACGTCACTGATACAGAATATTTTATTTGTGTGTATAGATTTGTATACCCAAGTGTAAAAGGTTAAGTAGTTGTCAGATCCTCTTTCTGTTACATTGGTCTTTCAAGTTCGGAGTGATGCTACCCTGGCACCAGTGAGCATTTTTCAGTATATATGACGTCAGTGATACAGAACATTTTTTATAAAGTTCTCGTTATAATCAAGTGTAAATCCTGAACTAAATTGCCCCATTGTTTTTCAAACAGCAGTTCTAACAAAATTAAACTGCTTTTCTTGTGCATGAAAATAATTTTGAAGCCAATATTTAAGATAAGAATAACATATAAACAATATAATGTTTCAGGGGTATATAGTTGCGCTCTTTACAATATATAATTATGCAGCCATCCAGTTATTTTTTTTAGCAATTCCAAGAAATCTACACAGTAACCTTTTGCAATTTTCTTTCTGTTGTATTCCAGATGTAAGTGATAGATTCTAAAAGTCTTTTTCTATTGTGGTAAAGATGAACAATTGTCCGCTGCTGGACTACAGAAAATAGTTTCCATTATAGACGTAAGTAAACAAAGACAAGATGTTATGCCTACATTCTGTCGGATTGCTCAATCAGGTGCTATAGGAGCTGCGTATCTACTCACAGCTCTAGACATAATATAAAACGGGCCCCCAAAAAGAGAGAATCTCGGCAATTCTCAAAGAAGTTCACAGCCTGTATCCAGCAAACGAAGATCTACAGTACTGTCCTTCCAGCTTCAGAAACATTGTGTATTTTATGAGGGAGAGTATAAGAAACGTTATTCAAAAAATCCATACAGATGGCGTCCTTTTAATCCATTTCGGTCAACAATTACAATTACAGGGAAATAGCTGACTGAAGAGCTACTGTAGATTTGTGATGAACGATGAGATGATCAAGCTGAAGAAGTACGAATATGGATAGAAGGACGTACAGCTGATTTACATGGTGCAGATGCTGTATATCGTGTAGATTACAGTTGCGCTTTTGAGAGTAAACAAAATATTGAAGGTGTCAGAAGGTAAGGGAAAAGCGTTTCCTCAATCAATGGATCCAGCTTTAAAGTTGGTTGTTGACAAGATAAATTCGGATCCCACTCATACTTGGACCTCAGTTGAACTCTACGAATTTATGTGAGCAATTGTAATATGTCCCACGAATCCCGAACTGGCCGTTCCAGAGTGGTTATCGAGATCATCGTGTCCTGTTGTTATTGTTCACTTATTTCTCAGGTCACAAAGAGAGGGCGACTGCCTACTTGAGATATACTGTCTCAAGCATAAATGGTTCCTTACTTTTTGCAACTGCACCAATGTTAACCACCAACGTATCTCTTGGCGTTTAACTCATTGATGGGAATGCAATGCTGTATCATATTCAGTGTCCTGTTAATGGAACCATGTATGATCTGTACACCAAGCTAACTCACTCCTGCAGTAGAGAACATGATGTCATTGTAGTGTTTGATAAATACAGGCCGCAGTCCATTAAGTGTCATGAACGCGAGAGGCATTATGGTGGAATTACCTCTCATTTTGTCCTGTCATCCTCCACGATATTACGAAGTGTAGTTATAAGTAATGGAAAATCAAGAAAAGCGAATTTCTTTATTGTGTTTTGTAGTCAGTCCAAGCCAGTTTCTGAAACTGGTAAATAATGAAAATTGTGTCTATGGCCACGAGGAAGCAGATATTCCGCTAATTATTTAAGCTCTTTGTATGGTGAAAGAGGGTAAGAAAAGAGTGTAGATCGCCAGTGATGATACTAATGTATTGGTTCTCTTTTCATATTACATCTGGAAACATCAGCCCGATGCTACTTTCTTTATGAGAAAATTCAACGGTTGTGTCATTGTTATTATGTCAAGTACTGCAAGACTGGGAGACAAATACTTGCAACTATTACAGGTTCTATATAAAAGTAGAGTTGTGGCATATAAGCTGCAGCTAAAAGAAGAAAATCTGGCTCTTGAAATCTCTAGAGGGAAGACGATATACTACGTGCAGATATAGATGTTTGCTCTTATGCATGGATGTAAGGAAGACATTTCAATAAACCAAATGCGATATAAGTTATTCATATCCAAGAAATATACTTTTGCTAACTTAAAATCTTTGCCTCCAACAGACAAATTTTTGAAAGAACACCTGATAAGAGCTCACCTAGAAACCATGTTCTGGAAATCAGTAGACAAAATAAACATACTGGATGTAAACGTAGCCATGTATGGATAGGAGGTACAGGAATTTGAAACAGAGCATTCCTTCTCAGAACTAATGCTACAGAAAGCGAATTTAACATTTACTTACATTGCTTCCAGCGATGAAGTCATTACGGTCGGACTATACATAAGAAAGAGTTCTGTACTTGTGACGTCATACTGAAAATTGCTCACATGTGCTGAAAGAGGACATCACAAAATGTAAGAAGAAGCAAAGAGAAAAACTTTATGCCACATGTTACGGTATCGTGATTTTTTTCTATTGCTCACAACCGGACTAAAAGCGACAATGGCCGTGAATTCTGCAACAGCATCATTCAAGAACTTTGTGCAATGTGAAGGGAACTGAAGATAATTTAAAGAAAGGCGAGACGTAGCCAGTCGCAAGAATCTGTGGAGCGCGCAAATGAGGAAGTTGTAAACATACTGGCAACATGGACGTAAACCGAGCAAACTCCACACGACTTAGGGCCTGAGATTTGTTCAATTTATATAGAACAGGGCCTATCATGAAAGCATAAACTGCAGTACATATGAAGCCATATTTGGGACTTCAGCAAGAGCTGCTGGCCTTACAACTACATCACTTTCCACTGATGTCAGTGCGAAGCTGCAAACTGAAGATCTTGAAGCGTTAATCGACTCTTTGTCGGGTACTCCGGTAGGAGGTAAAAAAATTGACAAATAGGTGTCAGAACGATGTCAAGGAAGATGGAGAAATACCAATCGGAGATCTAGATCAGGAAAATGGACAAATGCAGAATTGAGACGGGGAAGATACACAAGTAGAGGATGGTGACAGAGCTTTGGAGGGCATTCCAGGCGAGAATGTTATTGAAATGAAGATAAACACTATTAAGAAAAACGGAGCGGCCGTGGCTCAGTGGCTTAGCATTCGAAAGGTCGTGGGTTTAATCCCAGCAGCCTACAATCCTAACTGAGGTTTTCCCAGGGTTTTCCTCAGCCACACCAGACAAATGCACGAATGGTAATTTTAACTTAGGCTCCAGCCGACACCTTCTCGCTTCCTTTGCTCTCCCTTATCCAGGACTGAGCCTTAAATGCCTAAAGGTATTAAGAAAATTATAATTTAACTAGTAAGAAAAGAGAGGATGCCAGAAATACATTGCAGTTTCTGGCAAGGAATTGAGACAAACGTCTAAAAAAAATTCCAGGAGGCAAGGTTGGAGACACAGTGATATTACGATTTCAATAGCCATAATATCTACACCAGCCAAAGTATTCGAAATTATTATACATGAACAAATATATTCACACGTTCGTCCAATTATTTCTCCCTTCCAATGGATTCTTGCCAAAGAAATCGACTGCAACTAACCTTGTTGAATTCATACATTTCTTAGCTACACAAATAGATAATAAAGGTCAAGTAGATGTAATTTATACCGATTTTTCAAAAGCCTTTGATGTCATTTATCACGATATCCTTCTTAGCAAGCTTGTAACTTTCAACTTCTCAGAGGAACTTCGTCAGTTAGTAGCGTCTTATTTGTGTCATCGTAAACACCGTGTGCGTTACAAAAATATTATAACCGAGGAATATGTCGTAGGATCTGGGGCACCACAGGGATCGAACCTTGGACCTCTTTTGTTCTTGTTATATGCAAATGACCTGCCTGCTGCAATAACATCTTCTAACAAACTTCTGTATGCAGATGATTTAAAAATCTATCGCTGTATTTCTTCCGAATCGGATGCTGTAGTCTTACAAAACGACATCATTGCAGTCTCCAATTGTTGTTATTAAACATTACAAAATGTAGATTCTATTACGGATCTTGGTGTGACATTAAAGCCCAACCTTTCGTTTGATATGCACATTAAGCGTATTATTAGTGACGCTCACAGGATCCTCGGGTTTGTAATGAGATTAGGAAGCGATTTTTCAAATATTAATGTTCTAAAAATTTTATATACAGCGTATGTTCGGTCAAAGTTAGAATATGCTGCAGTAGCATGACACTCTAATACAAAGAAGAACACTCGCCAAATAGAAATTATACAGTCTAAATTTGTTCGCTTTCTGATTTACAAAGGAACAGGAACATATCCTAAGTTCGAAAAGTACTTGGACCTAGCAAACAAATACACATTACAATCTCTGAAAAACAGAAGAGTTAATTTTCTATTATCTTTCCTACACAGATTACTACATAGCAATATTAACTCGGAAAGCTTATTGTCAGAAATAGGGTTGCACGTCCCGCACAGAGTTACTCGACCTCGTGATGTAGTTTTCCATCTCCCGGCCCAAAGAACGAATGTATTAGATATATCGCCTATTAGGAGAATGTGCTGTTTATATAATTGTATTCTTAAAAAGTGTCCTGATATAGATATATTTAATATAAAAATAAGTCAATTTCATTCGTGTTGAATTGTTTTGACAGAATTTATCACTATGAATCTCCAAATATATAAATACGTGTGTGTGTGTAGAATATGACATGTATGTTGAACACCACAACTAAGTATCCAACCTATCGTGTTCAATAAATACATAGTAGCTCCTGTACCAATTTCCTGATGGTGACAGGGGAAGGAATGACTCCACCACACACATTCTACGGGCATTCTGCAGGTGGATGCTGATGGCGAAATGTATGAGATTGACACCGAACAAGAACGATTGGTTCAGAAGTATTCGAGGAACCAGTTTTCCATTTGTCAAGAGACTTTCATTTCACAGGAGGAAGTTCCTGATAATTATCATTGTGTCCGTTCGCGTGTGTGCCAGAAAGTCGTTCATCACAGGCGGTCAAGGGTTCAAGATGCATGAGAAGATACATTTCGACAAAATGTAGCTGCAAATGATATGAAATACTATGTAATTCGAAATGTCACGACAGTTTGTCCTGTTCCAAAAAGCTGATTATCCATTTTTAAAAGAAAGTAAAAATAAGACATTGTGTGAATGGAAAAATATTTTATACATTTATTTACAATCGTAACCTATTCTACCTTACCCTGACCTAACATTATTTCACAATCCCTCATAACAATTACATGTTGAATGTTATTTTTTATTACTTTAACCACAAGGCAAATTTAGTGCATTTGTGGAAAAAGGGAGGTAACGACCATAATTTCAGGTACTATCCTAGCATTCATTTGTGGAATGGAGAAAATTATGGAAAACCTTAGTCAAGATAGCAGGCAACAAAAATACAATTTAATTATATTCATTGAATTGACATATTCAATACTTACTTTGTACAAAAGATAGTTAGGCAATATGTTCTCAATTTAGGGCAAGCTAGCCCGGGATCCGTGTAATTGTAAACCCTAAACCCAGATATATATATATCCAGATAACCAAAAACCCGAATCCGGATATCCGAAACTATAATCTGATTTGGGATATTCGAATCTGGATCCGAATATTCAAAACCCGTATCAGTGTGGCCATCACTAGTGCAGATGAAGCGCCTCGGATTTTATTTTCCTTTCGAATTTGGATACTCTAGCTAGCCTGAAGACTGAAATCAAACACCTGTTTACCAGAGATGCTATTTTAAATAGCCTACCTGTCCCTGTTTCAGTGTGGTATTTACAGAAAACTTGCCACCATAACTTATCCTCTCTATGTCTCCCATTTAATTGCACAAAATGAGTAATTAGATAATATAATACGTACATAACTTCTTAAAAGGTATGATTTCTAATTAAATGTATTTTCCTTTTGCGATTCGGGCTGTTTGTATGTAGCTTCCTTGCCCTCCTACCGCTGCCCACACATGATTTCTTTTCTTGTCGTTTCATTTTTCTTAGGAACACTTAATTGGGAACAAAATTAAATCCTCAGCACGTTCCCCTGAAGGTGGGCCTAACAGAAAACCAAAGAGGTAATTATTTTATCTTTTTTCTTTTTCCCCGTTTTCTTTTAATAAAGGAAAAAGAAATTCCCTTTTTAGTTTCGTTTTGTAATAACGAAATTTTAACACGTTCTCTATACACGTTCTGACATTTGGTGTTGACGCATATGTGAAAAAGAAATAAAACATATGAGTAAGGTTTCTTTAGGTATGGGAGTTTTTGTTCACACTGAGCTTACGGATAAGCGGGGGGAGATTAATCTTATCCCCTTTTCCTTTAATATACGAGAGAAATGGACTACTCTGGAAGTACAGACCTGCAATACGTGGAGAAGAAAAAAATACAAGCTGGAAGTAACATGAAAAAGAAAAGAAATCAATGCTTTTTTTTTTTACTTTTATTAATAATTACTTGTGGAGGTGCATGGGGGCGGATGCTTACTTGTTTTTGAGAGTGATGGGTGATGAAGTATCCGGCGCCGCTTACACTGTTTCCAACCGTTACGTTCTTAAACCGAATCTAGGATATTAAACAGAGTATAAGAAATAAGTTTCACCATAGCATACGTAGTTCAGTTTGTTGAGCATTCGCTTCGTGTTTAGGAAGTCGTGAGTTCGATACCAATAACACACCATCCTGATTAAGATTTTCCCCCAGGTTTTTCCTCAGTCACACCAGACAAATGGCGCGATAGTAGCTTCAACTTAGGTCATGGCTTACTCCTTCTCGCTTCCTTTCTCTTACCCTATCCAGGCATGAGCCATAGATATCTAAAGGCCATAAATACATTCAAACCAAATACGTTTCCTGACACAGAAAGAAAACACTAAATAAATGTCTTGTCTCAGTTCATATGTAATCTGTATCAATTTGTAAGGGCCCCGTGGTTCAGCTGGTAATATGGGGGGCTTCGGATCGGGACTGGGGAAAACACAGGGATTCAGGTTCCACTGACTAAAGTTTAGCCCATTATTGATGTTGCGCGCAATTTTCTCAGGCGAATGGCATGCAGATAACTCAACGAAGGCATGCTTAAATTTCCCTTATTTACTTCCCGGTAGAACGATCGGCTCAGATGTGTGATAGATTTAAACCACAGCTACTTCCTCAAATCATAAATGAAACTTAAATAAAAGTTAAAGTGAAATCAGTTTTTAAGATCCATTATAAAAAAAACTATATGCATCTGATGACAGATATGTTTGGGACTTGGCGAAAAGAAAATTTTAAATTAAACTTAATGTAATGAAGTTTATTAACAATGACCCGCAAAATAAATGCAAATTATTTTAATGCAGTCCGCTGAGTGAATCAAATTATATATCACACCACAAAGATATTATACAGAGATTTAACCTGCATGAATAAATATTACTTATTTCTTTCTGGTTTCGAAGAAGTTTCTCGCTTCGTCAATAGATGTCTCTGACCTCAACAGCTTACTTTCTTAAACATCCTGATCAATTAAAGCTTGTTGATTGATTTATCATTTCCTCTTAGCTGAAATATATCAGTACAAACTAATCACAGAATCTCAGTTTACCACGGTTTTTAAGAAAATAAGCTATTGAGCTCATCAGAGACAGGGAAGAGGCTTGGCGAGGGAACAAACTTCCTTGAAACCAGAAAGAAATGCACAAATATTAATTCTTGCAGGTTACATCTCTGTATAATTCTGTGATAAAACCTACTTATTCTATGTTCAAATGAGGCATCATGGTATATTTGTTTGCAAAGAAATCAGACGGTTACCTGTGTAAACAAACTGTGTGAACAGCGTAAGGTCTACAGATAAATGTTTTGTAAGTAAGTACTATAAAGCAAGTCATGCTTCGTTATGAAAGTACTAAACGATCCTTAAAAAGAATCTCTCTAGATGATTAGTTTCTGTAATAATCCTGTCTCTCCATGTTAGCGACTATTAATTGATTTATGCAGCTCTGGGTCACCATGGTAACGTAACAGAACCGATGTCATACTTTGCTTACGGTTCGTTGAGCAAACTAACGAAACACGCACAGTTGTTGCAATACATATGTATGAGTCCAAAAGTCTCCTAGAAACTACTTTTGAACACTATTGTAACACCTTCAGAAGGCCTTTTTTCTAGATGATTTTCCTCCCTGCAAAATGCACCAAATGCAGGAAAATCATATAAATTTATGTTTATCTTATAGTAGCAACACCTCGTGCTCGTACGGCCGCTTAATATTTCGTTACCAAATCTAGCAAAGATCAAACAAAAGATATGAACAAAGAGAAAATCTGATATAAGTCTTTTCAAATTCAGTTTTTTTAAAAAACGATTCATTGTTGGTATTGAGATTATCACGGTCAGATTATCTATCGTCTTCTCCCTCTTTTCTCGCGTCTTAAACCTAAATGGTTAAGCTGATCCAGACCGTGCAAATTTATGCGAGCCCCTCACATCATAAGCATTTATACGATACAATATAATATGTGGGTGGGTGGAGAGGTCATGGTTTTTCAATAAATAGCAACAAATATCGGTAAAACTTATTGTTTTTCGCTTCTTTCCTTCTTTTTTTCGCTCGTGAAGCCTTTCAACTAATCGAGACCGTACATATTTATGTAATACATTCACATCATATTCTTTCAAATGATACTAGGTTTGTGGAGACGCAAGACGTGGTTTTTGACACACCTGGAAGCTTATTGTTTTAATGTTATAGACCGTGGACAATTTATACCTAGGTAGTTTTTCTAGCCCTGAAAAGAATTTAAAAAAGGAGTGATTCAGAGGTGCGTTTCCATAATATCCTAGCATTTCTTCTTTTAACAACTATAACATAAAAAAGAAACTTTTATTCCAGTACTTACGCTGGTCTTCAACAAATATACCGTACTTCATGCATATTCTCTCTTTTATGTATAACCACCAAAGTGTTTATGCATAGAAAGGCAAGTTCAGAATCTTCAAGAACACCACATCACACTGAAAATCAAGTGTTGATAATACATTTCTTTGTAATGGATATTACATTTTGTAATAACAAGTAATTGCAGTTATTTCATTTAATTAAGATCCAAAATGACGTCAAATACGTACAGTAACGATGTAGACTATATTGATAAATAACATCTCGCTACAAGCATTGAGTTACGTTAAAGTTCAGGATCATAAAAATAGATGGCATAATCGTTGACAGCAAGGAAAGATATTGCTAAAGTTTTGTTAACTGTTGTTCTGTTATTCGTTTATAAATTTAGAATGTTTATATTATTGTAGGGGTAAGTGTCCATATTTCGGGTGGTGTCCTAATTCTGGGTAGTCTGTTGTTTCACTTGGATTGTGCTGCATTCTATATGTGTTACTGCTAATGTGCGTAGCAGAAGGCGTCCAATATCCGATGGGCGCCTTCTGCTACGCACATTAGCAGTAACACATACATATTGCAGCACAATCCAAGTGAAACAACAGACTACCCGGAATTAGGACACCACCCGAAATATGGGCACTTTCCCCTATTAATGGTGTTTTTATAAAACAATTGATAGAAAGAACTTTTTATATTATGTTGTGTAATTTGAAAGATGTTCATACAATGTATGCGATGTGTACTAGTTGTATAGACTATACGAGATTGAGACAAGTCAAAAGTCCAAAGTTTGATAGATTTACAGATTAAATTCTGCCTAAATCTTGCGCGGCATCTGCTGGGGTGTAACACTCGGGGTTAAAACACCAAGGGTCGTTCCACTCAGAGCAGAAAGTCCTGAGTTATTTAGGGACATTTTGGCATCTTCTGAATGCTTGACAGATTGAGTAATAAGCCTACATAGAGTTATTTAACGTAGTGGTATACATGCCAAAGCTAGCTGGAAGATTCTATGAAGATTAATTTAAGCTTGATGGTAGAGCAAAACAATGTGAGGAATATTTCTGCTAAGAGTATACTACATTTGATAGGTCGTGCTTGAGTAACTTCGGCTACATTAAAACAATTGCATGTTAATGTACTAAATTGTAACTAACCTTGTAAGGGTCACACTGTAAAAAATATGTTTAACGAACTTTCTGCGCATTTTGCAATCAAATTGCTACGAGGAAACGGCTTTTTACAAGTAAGAGTGCATTAAAAGCGGTCATGGTAGACCAAGGAAACCGTAAAAATTTTGTCCGGAGCGCATAGAGGCTCAGCGATGGCTTAATGCCTTACTTAACTGAGCTACAGAGGACACAGAAAATGCTTTATATTTCTCGCTATATATTAAAGAAGTTTGAATTTATTTTAATGCCTTTAGGCAACTATGGCTCAGGCCATATGGATGATCATGGGATAAATTGGTGGAATGAAGAAAGGGAGAGGAAACGGGAGCACCCCGAGAGAACCCATACACACGGTGTTTGTGCACCACAAAGCTCACATAGCATGAGCAAGTATCGCTCCGACGACTCCTAGCACCAGAGGTGAGCGCTCTTTCAACTGAGGCACCGGGGGCCATTAACGAATTTTGTCATGAAAGTATATATTATGAACAAATGTGTATAAGAAGTGTTATATAAAGCGATCGTGATAAAACAAAAGGACAAAATTCTTCTTCAGAAGGACATCATATGCTACCGAGACATTTAGCTCACCGTTATAGACTACTTGTGCACAAACCTAAGAATTTCGTATGGATGTGTAACAAAGTAGAGATGACCACAGAAAAAAAAAAATAGTTTTCTAGTTTGTCATTTTTTCGGAAACATTTCACGTTACCGGGAAATTTTTCTTTTTTTTTTCGTTCTCAATATTTTGATTTCCAGAAAATGAATTTTTCATTTTTCTGTTTTCCCAGAATATGTCCGCATCCCTAGTACAGAGATGCAACACATGACGGGAAAACAAAACTTCGTTTTATGTAACGAAATTACTAGATTTTTTTTTTTTTTTTTTTTTACCAGGATCAGAAGAAAATCGAAATGTCAAGAATAATGTTATCGCTTCCATCACGCCGTTCTTCCTTATCAGGATCAATACGTCTCTAAAGCCTATTTTTTTTTTCCAGGCAGTATTATAATTACTTCCGTCACAAGACTATGTTAAATTGCCGAAAAGATGCTTAACTTACTACGTATGCGGAAGCAAGTAGATAATAACATTATTCACATTTATCAGGGATGGATTCTTTGTTTCATTATTAGTATTCTTAATTTTCATTTGTAGTATGTAGTTATATATTATTTATTTTCTGAATGTATCAATCAACCTATAACAGTAGTTCACTTTTATTATTTGAATTAATTCGTAAGGGATGTATGGAAGAAAAACCTTTTGACTCAACCTCAACCCTAAATAAAGGCATTATTATTATTATTATTATAAGAGCATTCCTGATGGTGTTCTTTTTAGTAACTTTTCTCCTTTTTAAGATTTTAATTAACCACAGCAGTGGCGGCGGAAGGTAATCTGGGACCCGGGGCAAGTGAATTTGATTGAGGCCGTTTCGTGAACACAATCGAACGCAGACTGCTAATATTATTAGCAGTAATATCCTAGTTCCTCGTTATTCCGAACCCCTCGGAAAACTGGGGAACTCGCGGGGACTCACCAGCCAAGATTCGCGTTCACTCGCTATAACCTATGCACGATAATGAATACTGAGATTGTGCAGAGTCGTGTTTTTCAACCATCCGACTACGGGGAAGCGCACAAGCTAGAATCCTGAGACGACATAGTTACTGCGTCACCGACCACCATCGCGGTGCTCTACTGATCTATCTTAACGAGTAATTATTCACTTGTGGAGACCGGCGCACAGTGGGACCCAAACGGGTCCTTGTCCAAGCACCATAGATGTTAGGAAATTGACAAAAACATTTCTAACTTTTTAAACGCTAGGGAAAATTTGCAGGTATCTTAAAAATAGTTGGAGAAGGTAGTAGTTTACCAATTTTTTTACTTTTGCAAAACAGTATTGAAAAGTTAAAATTAGATACAGCATTTACTGTTAATTATGTTCCTATCCTTTCCTTTCTCACGAAATTCAAATGAATTTGTTTGGAATTGCAAAATCTCACTGGGTTCAAAAATGATAAAATGAACAAACAAAGCTAATTTCTCAATTTCAAAATTTTTGCAGAAGAATCCGTTTCGAAATGGACATCTGTCTTGTACCTGTTGTAGTAATATTTCAGGTACGCTGTGCGCGTACGTGTACTAAAATATATCGTTTCTGCTTTTTGTAATAATACCGTATGTCAGACATGTACGCATTACAAAATCGTAGAAAAATTTCCAATTTGTTCTCCAGAGCTCCGGGCTAATCAGGAGTGCAATCATTACTTCTGAAAGATTTATATCCCGATTTTTAGGTGAGAAATCATGGAAGAAATGATATAATCTTTTTCACCTTAGAAATCAGAGTGTGGATTCCATTTCCACCCCATTCCCCTAATGAGTCTAATCCATCACTCTTGCACACCATCTCCCACTCCAATCCATTTCACTACATCGTTATTGCTGTTAACAAGCCCACTTCACTGCTATCTTTCATTTAAAAAAAGGTGCGGATTCTATACGCAACATCGCCAAGAATTTACGCACGCAACGCGTTTTTTTTATCAGGTTCGGGGAGATTTTAAGAAGTTTGCAGCTAGTTGCAGCTAAATGTTGGATGCCCTGAAAGTATTTATTCTAAGCTTTATATTAACGAAAAATCAGAGCTTGGCTCGCTTAGCTTTTTTCTTTTCTGCGTCTCGATAAATTTGGGAAATGATGTGCATATATTAGAGAAGCATTAGTACAAAGCTCTCAACTACATTAAAGCATGATTGCACTGTAGGCAGACTAGAAAATCTCCATCAGTGCTTTAGTGAGGGTGAGGCACCTACCTTGAGCGCCAAAACTTGACGCGAGAAATCGGGTGCGTCAAGAACTATATATAAAAACTTAATGTACTAAGCGCCGAAATAAAAATTTGTAAAATTGAAAAAAAAAAAAAAACAATTTTTCATGCATATCACATGCAATTGTATTTGTAATATTATTTTCGCAAAATTTATCAAAATGTGATAAGTAGCATGGGCATAAGGACATTTTTTCAATTCCTATACAACATATTAAATTGAAGGTAAATAAAATTCCAATAAAAACAGAGCGAACGACATTTTCTACATATGGCTCGGAAGTTGAAATACCTCACAACGGCTCTGCTTACTATATTTACATAATAAACTATTTGCCTCAGTTTCTGCTGCAGACTGAAAATGTACATAACCGTGTTCCGAAAGTGTTGCAACAAAATAGGCAAATTTCAGCGAACATGCTAATTATTGTCTTCAGAATTACAAACGAAGTAGTTTAGTGTTTAGTGACTTTTGGGCATTTTACTACAACGTAAGATGGCTTTCGAACTTAATTTTTAAATTTGAACTTTGGGATTTTGTCCCAGTTTTCCGATAACGTCCCACTGTTGAGCAGCGGGTGGCCCGCTCACCCCCCACCCCTACCCTTGCGCCGCTACTGAACCACAGAAACAGCTCCGTTATATACTGTTATGGCATACGTTCTGTCCGTAGTTGACAGACCGCGCTATAATATATTAAGGTGGCACGCCTGCAGTGGCAGGTTCGGTTACAAGTCGGTGCAAGATCCAACTTAACCTTTCCTTACCCTACTTTAAACAGTTTTTGAATATATTTCAAGTATACCCTATGTTGTCGCTAAGTATATTTATCTAAGGAAACAGTATCTTCTAAACAGTTGAATTTGAATTTTACTTTTGGCCTTTAGGCATCTAAGGCTCAGGCCGGGATAGGCGAGGTGAAAGGATTCTGGAAGGTGTCGGCCAGGGTCTATGTTGAAGGTACCATTCCGGCATTTGGCTGGTGTGACTGAGGAAACACCCTGGAGGAAAAACCTCAGGCAGGATGGTCGGCCGCTGGACTCGAACCCACGACATCCCGAATGCTACGCCAACGTTCTATCACTCAGCTACGGTGGCTCGGTTTCTAAACAATTGTTCGGGTTGATAGATCGATACTTGGTAATACTGTTAAGCCTCACTGAACCATTATTTTTATGTTACTTCGTGATGGCTAATATTCGTTCTAATCCTAAGAAATTTTTAATTACAAATCTTGAAATATTGTGTAAATCTTTATCACTAAATCAACGCTAAAGAGTCTTGTCCTAAAAAAAACCTACGCACAATTCATAAGGCTTCTGCATTATTTGTTATTAAAAGCTACTGAAGATTTCGAAACTTCTCTAAGTTTTGAAAGAAATTTAAAATAGTGTAAAAATGCAATGCAAAATTTTACAACAGACTCAAATACAAGAATATTCGTATAATAAATCTTCTTACCCACATTGCCAAAATATTATTTGCTTTGTCTTTGTCATATTAGGATTTATATTTGCACGTAGCTTACATCTATACATCAATCTAAGAATTAACTTCATAAGTATGAAGAAAAATAGACCATTTATAATTCCTCTCTAGCTTTATCAATGGAATGGAATAACAAATATGTAAAGTAATAGTTTTGCAATGTAGAAGTCAATGTCTTTTGAGTCTCTTGTGGGATAGTGTCAATTGTATGCTGGGGACAATCATCAGAAAATAACAAGGCCGTCATGTTGCAAAATAAAGTAGTAAATGTTATTAAGAAGAGTTAAGACACAAGGTCTTTGATGTAATTAAATTAATATACATACGGCAACCTACAAAGTTCTGTCGGATTTTGAACTTACAAGCGAAACGCGATAACATACGTACCTGAAAAAATGAGAAAAAGTCCCCAGCAGCAGCACCTTTGTCCAGTTCTTGGGCAGACTGAAACAATCTCCTTATGGATTGTTTCGTATTGCAGCTGTGCCTCACAAAATTAACTTTCTTGATTGAGATAAAAGCCACAACAAAATCTTCATCTTCTCAAGGGTCATTCTTGGGTTTTCAACTTGGACCTATGATACTGATCACCACAAACGTAACAGGCGATCTAATTTCCCCGAGTCTACAGCACGTAGTGTGGGCTACAAAGATTTGTGCAAATGCCTGTAGAGAAATTCTTATTACTCGATGCTGCGGTGCTTTTCAACAACCTCGGCATCAAAGAATAAGTTCCTCCACTCTTAAGAGTAGAAAGCCACACGAAATAAAAAAGATTTATCAGAGGGTTAAAGCATAATATATATTTCTTCTGCCTTAATTGCCTATTGTTGAACTTGCTTGTTAACTTTTTATTTTAAGGTAACCTGACATGACTATTCAGCTTCCTTTGTTTAATATTCCACAGCAAGTTACGTAACTGTACAAGTAACAAATTATAAACTTTTACATTCTTTAGTTGTACATACAAATAATTAGCATTTTATAGGATCGTCCAATCTCTAAACATTTAAAATATGCAGTTCAATTCATAGCAAACATATTCGCCGTATGAATTTTACTACGCCTCTAGTAGCGACATCTACTGAACACCTACCTAAACTAATTGTTACATAGTAAAACTACCTATTCATAAAAATTGTTTAATATACAATTAAGTAATAATTCATCATATTTAACTAAATTTAATTTGACCTGGTAATAAATTAACATAGTTTGATAAAACGAAACAGAGGGTCATAGCAAGACTATGGATTCTACAGTCACAGAACTCAGCTCAACGTGAACTATTGTCCATTGCGTGTGTCACCTCGCCAAGGGTCCCGAACCGTTATCCTCGCAAATGGTTGTCTAACAATGGAGCAACCGAAGGTGCAATGTAAGCGGATTATAGATAATGCATTACTGTTTCCCAACCAAGTTGCACAATGGTGCCACGGATGATTTTATCAACATGTGACTTCGCGTTGTCGTGTAACAGAATGCCACCTCTGTAATTCATGTGTTCCTATGGTTATATTTACAACTACATACATTTTTTTCCCACAAAAAACACAAAATCAAATTGGATAACATACTTCTGGCTACTATTGATTACAGATTTTATTTTCAAAGAGGAAGTTAAACTTAGTCGTTAGAATTTGGTTTGTCCTTTTCTTTTCCGAAAGTAAAGTTCTACTGACGTTGACACACCGAAGTTTCTCGTGTGTATTCCATCATTCATTTGTGTTTGATTTTAGTAATCCTCGTAGCATGATTTTGTATGCCCAATTTTACCAAACTCTTTGGGTACGAAACCAATCTAATTGTTTGACGTATCCTTGCACTGTTGTGTCCTTGCACTGTTGTGCACGTCTGTACATTAACAATATAATGTAGTCTGTAACATTGGAATGACACCACTAGCATAGGGTATAGCATATTAATTTATTCCGTAAAATTTCATTTAAAAATCTTTTTTGCGAATTTTCGGTTCCCTACCCAGCAGAATTATGATATTAATTGTCAAAACAACTGGTTTTATGTTACCACATGCAGTAACACGTGGAAGTCATTTATATTGTGATGTCACTACCCTTTCTAGGTGTGCACAAGTGACCTTGAGCCATTGCAGTTGGAAGACGAAAATATACCCCCCCCCCAAAAATTACAACAGGTAACTTTGATTACTGGTAATTATTCCGTAATATGTCAATAATCCATGTGTATTTAAAGCGTGGGTTATAATAAATCGGATTAGAAATTGAGATCTGGTAAGAAATTGTAACACCTTGTAACAATCGAGAGAAAAATATTGTTAAATTCTTTTTGTCCACATTATTGCTACTCGAAACTATACCAACCCTAGTCAAAATGTGAAGTAAGCATTTTCACTCGTCATTCGTAAAAGAAATAGTGAGAGAGAGAGAAAAACATAAACAGACCGCAAAACAAACGAAGTGAAGCTGAAGAACAATGCCAGAAGAAAGTGTCGAAGTGATGGTTTCTGAACGTCCACACGAACGTGTTTTTGCAACTCTTTTAGGGCTGTTCGCAGTGTATCTAGCGATCCAGTATGAAGAAGAATCGTCCCTTTATGTTGATAATCTAGTCTCTATATTGTCAATAGTGGCAGTTATATGTCTTATTGAGTCTTCAACAGGAAAGTTCAACGCAGATCAAATCAGACTACTACAATTAAGCTACTGGTTGATGACCCTGTCTTCATTAGGCCTTAGCTATGGTTGGCTTCTCGGCTACGTCAGCAGTAATTTCGTAAACCCTGTCCGCATTGCTTTTGGGACAACCTTCATCAGTTGGGTCCTATGTGTCTATATCAAAAGTAAGCAGAACATAGAGGAATACAGTGGCGGAGTAATTTTGAAATCACACATTCAGATGTTTAATTTCATGATAATAATAGTAATTTTGGGGATTATCATCAAGCATGGTGTCATATACGAGGCACTACTGACGATTTTTGCGATTGAATTCTCCGTTTCGTATATGGTAACAAATATTTTTTCATCTTGTGGACTCAAAGATAACAACGTAAGAAATTTGCAGTACAGATTGATGCTGATTTTGTGTGGTCCATGGGTTCGACTCTTGGTGAAACCACACTTGTTTCCTTACTTGTAATTGGATGACTTAGAAGTGAATTCAACGTTTGCTTCAGAAAACGATTGCGTTCATTATGCGTCACACAATATTATTGTCCGAAAAGCTCCTCTTTAACAGAAAAATACCTCATACGAACACCTCTGTTTTACGTTAGAATTTCACAGTAACATACTGTGTTCGAAATCAGTAGATACACAATAGTAAAATGCTAAATTTAAAATAATTATTTGCCAAAAAAAAAGAACTATTTACTTTACTAATAAAACTATAACTTTCATGAACTTTGCGTTTCTTAATAATTATTAATTCTTAATAATTTAATGTTTATATTATTCCTCTAGTGTCAAACTTTTCAATCATGGGTAGATAATCTAATCTCTATTTGATAGACTGAGTGAAAATTTGATGCTACGGAGAATAACCGTTCGATAGTCACTTGTCTCGCCTTTTTGTCCTCTGTTATAGCAGACAAAAATGTTCTTTTGGCGACTCTCAAATAAATGGCCGACTTTACGTACCGATCTAAATAAAATCATGTATTTTGGGAGCTGCTCTATTGTTAGTACTTTATAGCCCTTGTACCTTTAGTGTCTTCATGCTTGATGTAATGTAACCTAATTAAAACTCAGTTAAGCTATCATATTGAATATGAAGTAAAGAAATGGAGGGAAATATGCAATTACTTGCAAACGTGAAGGGTATAAGGCTTATAATGGAGCAGTCCTGCGTTTTGTTTCATATTTTAACAGCTCTCGTAATATCCGACTAGAAGGCCACATGTTTTTTTTTTATCTTCTTGAATTGGACTATAGCATCAACCCACATAGCATGGAAGCTTATGAAAAGCTTGATTCTCAATATATTTTCGTTTGTGTAGTTACAATTGATGTAACAAGCTTGATTCAAGTTTGATTCAAGCTGCACGTAGACCGTTGTGTTGATATATTTGACCGCGAGTGTCATGGCAGGCCTCTTTCACGCTTATTGTAACAAGCCTGATATTGAAAACTTATCAGGTGTCAACTAGTAAGTATGATTAAAGCTTGATTCAAGCTTTCAACGTATCATGATAAGCTTAACGCAAGCTTATACACTTGACATGGCAAACTTACCCGATAGCAGAGGGTGACGTCATGAGAAAGTTGTGGATAGTTTAACTGAGTAGAGATGAAAATAGTGAGGATGTTGTTTACGTAGGAATTTAATACTGAAAGATGAAATAAAACGTATGTTCTAACCGAAAGTGGAAGAAGTGTGTTACAACACTATTTAGATAACAATAAACACATTACGTAAACAATAAACATATTATATATTATTTAATGTTAATGTCGCCGTCACGCACTTCCACTCTGACATACATTTCCCGCAAATTCTCTAAAAGTATGGGCCTACAAATTTGTCTAATGTTCCATATCAAAGAAGAATGTGTCAAGTTTTATTTATATTAAAAAAAAAGTTCCAGAATATATAAATATAATAAGCGTATATTAAGATACACGCAGCATCACCCACTAACACCTGTGAATTATTGGATGATTTACCTTGTAAGTATTGCTTTATCCTTGTACATTCTGATAGAAATAAACGAACGGGACTCAATTACAGATTGTAGGTTAGATACCACTATAAAATATTATGCATGCCCAAAATTTTTCTGTTGCTAAAGTTTAAAAAAAAATCCATATTAGAGCGATTCCACAAATATGTCAAACCCAATAGTAAAAAGGCAAACGTATATGGATTATTTGTTGATAAATGCAATCTATTCCTGGTAGGTGTCCAGAGCCGCAATATATATATATATAATTCACAGCCATATTCAATCTACTACTGGATGAGGTCTCTCCCGGAGGGAGGAGTCGGTCTACTGCTTTCAAGCTAAACAGACGTGTTGGGAGAGGAAAGCCGAAGCTCTCAACTGTGATCACCACTGCTTTTATTCACAGCAACTCCCAAATTACATCACGATGTTGGGTTGGCACAGTCCCAGACCCTCTCGCTTTTGGAAAATCTCTTAGCAGTGCCGGGAATCGAATCCGTGACCCCCAAGGTCAACAGTTAGCGACGGTAACCACTAGACCAACCGGAAGTAGGTCATAAATAAATTTTATTTCTTTTACGTTTTAACACAAGTGAATGACGTACTTCTTTCTAGTCTTGTTTAGGCCTGGCAAGCATTATAATTAAAACTTGAGTGCATGCTCATGTCAGTATGCCAGGCTCTGTTTTTGTTCCTATATGCTGTTACTACCTAAAACCTGCTATTGTATTTATGAAAATAAACTTCAAACATTATCCTATTAAGTGATACACTAGAAAGTTTTGTTGTGCCCATACTTTCAGAGAGCTTGGGGAAATGTGTATCAAAGTACCTTAGTATAAGTACGGGGTGTAGAAATGTTAGTACGTGACGGCAGCTTTAAGATTATATAATATACAGTAATTTTAATATATAGGCGTTATTTAATTATTTACGGCTCTAAAAGATTTCTAAGAGGTAAAAATATCACGTGTATGAGGAAGACAATTCTACTTTGTTTCTAGTCATTCTGTTTATAAGTTAGTGACATTTGAACCAAATTAATTCTAGATATATTTGAATAATAGAGGGTTACATTTCGAGTTGGTGAGATAGGTACTCCAGTAGCACACGAACGTTGAAAATACATGGATTAAATGTTAGTACCGAAACGTTAACGTTGTAAATATACCGAAATGTCCGCCTGTTCAACGGTTTATTCGACGTTGAATAATAGTTGAAAAGAAACGACGAAGAAACGGGTTTAGTTGGCCAAAACAGAGCATGAATGCTGCCTATCAGTATACACACATTTAGTTTCATTTTATCCGTTGCTTTTATCACAATATATGGTGTTAATTTTCCAACAGTACCCAATCCAAGCGGCTGCTGTGGAGTTCGAACACAGGAACGTTCTGCATTTCTCATTGGTAGCTTGATGCGTTGACCGCGTATCCAAGAATCCACTTGGAGAGGCCATTACTCTTTTACTGTATCGTTGAAATTAAATGTTCGTTGAAATATAGTTTAAAATTCAACCTGTTTTCAACATGCAAATAAAAACATGAAAAATTGTATTTGCTTTTAATTATAATGTTTAAGCAATTAACTTAGAAATACAAGTGTGAAACAAAATCTAGGCCATAGTATGAATGATAGTTGAAAGTACGTCACATTAACATCGTATCACCGAAATTCTAACTTCATTGAAATATGGTTTAACATTCAATCTGTTTTCAACGTGCACATGAGAACACCAAAATTAGTTTGTGTCGTTCAATTAGTTTTTAATTACATATTTTTGATATAACATTAGTAAGAAATGTATTAAACAAAATCTATTGTACCATAGTTGAAAATAACATATTGAATACGCGTTGTATTCAACGCAATGACGTCTTTGTTGAAATATGATTTAAAAGTATTTTTTTTTTCAACTTATAACGGCTAATCAACGAAATGAACCTAAAATCAACGTTGAAAACACGTATGTGTGCTACTGGGATACCCGAAATTTTACTTGAGATGATAGAGTTTCACATTGAATATGTCAGTTAAGAATTGTATGGAAGAAGATGAGATCACCAATGACGTAAAGAGCTGGGAAGGATTTGATATTCAGTATTTTCTTTATGTTTTCATTGGAGAATGTTCGTAATTTAGGTACTCTAACTATAGCAAGAAAGAAATTTGCAATTGAGTCTAACTTAGTAAGATGAGTTGGGCATGCCACTGACCATATATAGGCGAACATATATGATATGTGAAACATAAGACTTGTAAAACAAACTAAGTGCAGACTGGTTGCGAATTTCTATGAAGCGACAAAGCAAACGTAGTTTCCGCCTACCACGTCTTACAATTTGATTATTATGTACAGAGAAAGTAAGTTGCTGTCAATAACAACACTAAGGGCTCTGAAAGAAAAAACGTTTACGTTCATATCTTTAACAGCAGAAAACTGATGAGTAGTGTCTCTTTAGAAGGAAATAGAAAGAGCTGCACATATCTGAGGATTTATTTGTATATTCCAGGTATCGCATCAGGTAACGAATTTAGATATATCGTCCTGAAGGTTTAACGCATCATGGAGAGTGGAGATTTGTCTGTAAAGTTTACAGTCGTCGGTAAATAGAAGAATATTACGTGAGGAGTCTGTAAAAATAGTAGATAGGTCATCCATCTAGAATAAAAATAATAATGGTCCTTGAACCCTCCTTTAGAGAACTGAAGAGAGAACGGAAATTAAGCTCGAAGATGATTTAATCGACAGCGTGATCCCCAATATCTCTGCTAGCATATAATATGCCCAATTCACATTTTTGAACTTCTCGGAAATATACGGAAATTATAGTCAATAAGTAGGGTAAAGGCACCGAATATGAGACCCCCTTTTATTTTACTATATTAGTGAAAGGAAAAGCAAGATAATGGAACAAATAAATTGCAAAGGTATTTTTTATATATTGATCTATCAAATACATAGATGGTACATCTGTATCTAAAGTATTATATATAGTTATTAAAAAAAATCATACAAAATTTTTATAAAAAATGGCACCTAATATGAGATTCAATACATTTCGTACCCAAACAAGACTCGGATTCATATTACTTTTATTTCTGATTCTGTGGGCAGATGAAACGGGAATATGTAGCCCCACAACACTCATCGGTAACAACGTAAGCATGAAACCTGTCAACGCTGAAGACTGGCAGATGATCGCGCTTTATGAGATGACGAAGTAATCATTTCTGCATTCCCAGTTCGACGAAGTTTCTCGTATTCATGGATCTTGGAGTTTGACATAATAGGAAAGAAGCCTAATAGCTGTAGGACCATATCTCATTTTAGGAACTCCTTTGGGTCTCATATTAGGAACTTCAGTGCCCGCCATTATAATCTGGAACAGCAATCCTAGACCCTGTTAGTCTCCCTTGACCAGATTTGTCATTCTTTATATTAAGGCTATTTTAACTTATCTGTACATATTAAAGAGTATTGAATTCCACCTTATAGAAAACTCGTATAGAATCAGCATTCCACTGCTTCTTTCTTCACGAGCATTTTTTTTTTCTCAATCAAAACTACACAGTGGTTAGCATCCTTAATATATGTTATAAATTTTCGCAGTCATCAACAAAGTACAGCACATACTTACACAGTTAGCTAGAGGTCTTATACTAGGAGACGATCCCATATTTGGTTCCTCTACTATACATTTTGAATGTCATTTTATGACACGTGGTATTCGTCGTCGACGATTTACACTTTATTGTGATTTAAAAAAAAAGGTTGGAATACTTTTTTGTTCAGCATTTTACTCTAATGCACCATATAAAAGCAATTTCCTTTGTATATGTGAAGCGTCTCGCACTGACATAATTATGCAGTCGATTTTTATAATGCTTTCCAGGACATAAGAAAGATTATTAAGAAACAAATCAACAGTTTATGTCAAAAGAGTAACTTGTAAGATGTCAAAACAAGTAGACGTTGTGCACTTACCCAATATTTCCGATTGATGTAAGTCTGAAAAAAGCTGCCTAGTTAACAACATTTGAAAGTCAAGCAAGTTTAACTAATTCTTCATTGAATTTTAAGATAACATGATTTAAAAGAAGTTTGTAGTAAGTTGGTACTAGAAAGTAGCTAAAAAGCTGTATATGTCTGCCTTTTTCGAAGATTTATGAAACCAAATTTGGTTTAATTAGCAATTCTGCGTGAATAAACCATAGAACAGATGAGCATTCCAGGGTTTAATACAAGGTTAAATCAATATTATGTGCTACCGTATTGACTTAAATACTGGACATTATAGATCCGATCAATCCTAATAGGCCTATATGAGCAACAAAATAAAGTAAACTACACAATGTATTAAAATATTAAGTTAAAAGTTAAATGTAAAATTATATTGTTCCTGTTAGTGTAACTGCTTGAAAGAACTGAGAGAAAATTAAGCAAAATTAAACTCATTTGTTAGCGTGTGAAACAAAGATTTAACAATTTAAATGCGTGAATATTCTGCAAATTCTACACAATCTTTCGTTGTAAAATATTTAAAAAAATAGAAAAATAAATAAGTCACCCATTTAAATTAGGAAGTTCAGCCATCTATTGACGTAACCTAGTTCTATGAATTTTATTTTATTCATTTATTTATTACTAGGTTTTTACAGTTCAAATCTGTATTTAAAATTCTTTACTACACATAATAAGTGTGTGTGTGTGTGCGTGTGTGTGTGATGTAGTTATTGGTGATGTCAGTTCAAAGGTGAATAAGTAAGGTAGACAGGGAAGCCCCGGTGATTCAGACTACACTGTGCAAGAATTTCGAATTTTATTTATAGCTATTAGGCGTCTAAGGCTTAGACTGATATAGGGGCGGGGAAAAGGTGCGGGAAGGTGTTGGTCAGGACCTAAGTTGAAGGTGTCATCCCGGCATTTGCCTGGTGTGACTAGAAAAAAATCTGGAAAAACGTCAGTCAGGATGGTCAGTCGCTGGTATTGAAGCCACGACCCCACGAATGCTATACCACCATTCTACCACTGAACTACGGCGGCTCTTACTGTTCAATACTGTTAATATTATTTACTGCGCTATTGCTCGAGTTAAAAACCTTGCCACGTTGTCAGTAATAGGTCAATGAAGGATGGAATATTCAGGTACTAGAGATTGGTATGGTAAGACCTAAGTTTTATTCCTGCAAATACGGAAAAATAACTTACGTTCTAATTTTCTAAATATGCCTTTTCATTCTTGTGACTCTCAACCTCCTCCATCTCTAGATGTTTAGCGATTTTCTCTGGAGTTAGGGGATCGTCCACACGCTGAGCACGCCTCTGCACGTTTACTTTTTCGGTTACAAAGCATAATTATAGGAATTCATTTTAATTTAAGTAGAATTAAATTATAATATTTAATTATGATAATCGATATTCCTAAATTTGTAATAAGCATTCTTCATTTTGCTCCGAATGTTTAATCCGTTTCTTATTGTCCATTTCAGAACCATTCCGGTATTTGTTTCGATTACTTTTCAACCAATAAAAAGAAAGGAAAGCCTTAGTGGAACTACTGACTGAGTGGAGAAAGAGTAACATTCGCTTAGCGGCAATTTTCAGGGATTCGAAAAATTTACCCATTGCAGATCCAACTCTAAAATCAAGTGAAATTTTGCTATTATGCAAATACAATACAAGTTAGCTACGAGTCATATCTCTTATATCCCAGAATCTCTAATGTAATACCGGTATAATGTATATAATTCACAGCCATATTCAATACAAATCTTGATTCATTGTTCTAAAACAATTGAAGGCCTGAATTGCAAAACATCCCAAGTCCGCTTTTTTTCGTATTTGCATTTTTTCTGTCCGTCATTATCTACGTTCGAAGGCGTATACACTTGCATAAATATTTGATTCTTTTTATACGTGTTTAAAATAATAAAGTAGATTGTATTTTCATTTCATTTAAAAGTGAAGACTATAACTGGCAATGACACATTTTGGGTCAGTTGATACAATACATTTTAAACCCGAGATAATCCACGAATATGTATCAGACGCAATAATTATAAATAGCGAAACTTTTTTATTTCTTTTCTTCTTTCTGGTGTAAGTCTAGCCGAACTAGGAATAAACTAAAAGCTCCAAAGTTTGTTTCTGCATTCGATTAAAACAAGAATGACGAGAAGAGCACGCGAGCTGAGCTCTGATGCGCCCCACAATAGATTAAAAGTGTAGATATTGCGCATGACAAACTAGCATTATTTCACTTCTAGTTCATCTGAACAGACACTAGGTGGCATTAAAAATTAGTAAAGAAAAATAGGAATTCGCTCCCTGTAATTATTTTATCAATTTTGTTTTCGAACGGGACTTGGTCGTATATCTCTCTGGTTGGGCTAGGCGGAGTTTGACTCGGAAGGTAATTCGGAAAGCGTGGCGCTCCAGAACTTCAGTAGTTTTCATAGTAGGAGCCTGTTGCTGTGATCCATGTCGTGAAACCGTACGTTAATACCGGTCGTAAGAAGACTTTGTAAATGGTGAGTATTGTTTCTGAACGCAGCCCCTATGTGGTGCCCGTTAGTATTCTGAGTAATTTCTGCCTGTTATATACTTTGTTATATAGCCTGTCTGTGACTTTGTTTAGGTATGGTTTCCATGTTAGGTTGTGGCCAAAAGTTACGTCAAGACATGTGACTTGTTTTGCTGGTTTAATTGCTGTTTTTTTCGACTGTAATGGCTAGTTTATTTGGATTTCTATGTATTTTGGATCGTCTGTTATGTGGTATAAAGACTATTGCTTGGGTTTTCTTGTAATTTATTTTGAGTCGCCATTGATTGCACTAAGGAACAAAGCTATTGATGGCGGCACTTAGGATGTTGTTTATACTTTGTATGACTTTGGCAGTAGCTAGGAACGCAGTATCGTCTGCGTATTGAAACAGATGAGCATTGTTCGGTAGGCTTGGGAAGTCTGCAACATAGAGTAGGAATAGTAAGAGCGATAATACCGAGCCCTGCGGGACACCACTGAAGATGAAGTACGGATGGGAACTGGTGTTGTTTATATTAACATATGATATAGGTTTGTGAGAAACTGGTATGTGAATCTTATATATGCCCCGGGAAGTTTAAGTTTGATGAGTTTATAGATAAGTCCACACCTTGTCGAGTGCCTTCTCCAGGTCAAATAATACTAAGGATGGATTCAGTGAGTTAAAGTTTTGTACTGTTAGGTTTGTGAGCCTTAGGAGTTGATCGTTGATACTGATGTTCGGTCGGAAACCGGCCTGATGAATCGGTAGTAGGCTGTGCTCTGTAATATGTTGATGCAATCTATGTACCAGTATTCGTTCCAGAATTTTGCTAAATGTTGTAAGCTGTATTGACCGGTATGAGGAAAAGGAGTTTGTTGGTTTGTTCGGTTTCGGGAACATTAATGTTTTTGATATTTTCCAATCCTGGGGTATTAAGCCTGTGCGTAGAATAATTGTATATATTAGTGCCAGTAGTTGCAGGAATGATGCAGGAGCTTCTTTGATGTGGCGGTAGCTAACGTTGTCAACGCCTGGTGCGGAGTTTTTTTTGTTTGCTAAAGATCGATTGATGTCTTCTACGGTGACATGTCTCTGAGCGGGTTTGTTTTTGGCATGGTATTACTAATATTGGGCTGTGCTGGGGACTCTGGATTTAGTCTGTCTACTGGATGAGGATATGGATTTTGTTGTGGAGGTGATGTGAAAACATCTCGTAGATATTCGGCAAATGCGTCGGCTTTTTCTTGGTCATTTGTTAGCGGCGTGTTGTTCTGTAGTAATGTGTATGGTGTAGAGGTAGATTTTCCAGTTAACGTCTTAAACATTTTCTAATATTTGGTCTGGTGGCTCGATTCTCCCAATGAGTTGCATGCCTTGTTCCAGTTTCTTTGTTTGTAGGCTTTGAGGTAGTTTGTAGTCATCCGTTGTATCTGCCTTTGGTGGCCTAGAGTTTCTATGTTTCCAGTATGTAGGTATTCCTTGTATAGTTGTTTTGATCGTTTTAGCATTGGTGGGTACTGTGGTGGTAGTTTTGGTTTTGATGTTGTGGTCGCTTGTGTCGGAATGTGTGCTGTGACTGCAACTTTGAGTGCAGTTGTCATTTGGTCTGCTATCTTGTAAAGGTCGTCTTCTGTAACTGGTGCATTTAGGTTTCCTGTTTCTAGTTCTATTGTTGTGTGGTACTCGGCCCGTAGCGAGGTATAGTGCGTTTGAATGGTGCTTGGTTCCTGTTGTCTTGATTTTGGCAGCATAGTGTGAGTTTTATTTGATCGTGGTCGTTTCCGATAGTGTCTAGTACTTCTATCGGACAGCGATCTGATAGGTTAGATGATGTTATTACTATGTTCGGTGTGGTGTTGCTGACGGGTCTTGTGTGGCGAGGTAGAATATGTATTTCGCCAGTAGTGTTTGTAGTTATGAAGTTGTTGAATCTGGTTTTCTATCGGACTGTTCTGCTGTGGAAGTTTATGTCAGCCATGATGATATAGTTTCGGAAGTTGTTAGATCTGTACTGGAGGAATTCATAGGGTATTGGTTGTTTAGGTCTGATGTAAATGGTTGCTACTGTAATGTATATGGATTTAAAGTACAGAGTTGCGATCAGATGTCCTGGTAGATTTGGTTCGTGTTTACGGTAAGTTGTTCTCGGTTGGAATCCCCGTAATACTCAGCCGTTTGACTTTTGTGCTTGGATTTTACTGTCATGTTTATAATTTGATATTTTCCAATTTTACATTTCATTGGTGTTGTTAGCATTGTTTCATTTAGTATAGTACGAAAGTATTTATGTGTTCATCTATGGTTCATCGACAAAGATAAATTGGTATTACAGTAAAATGCTTTAGCCAACTGGCGCTAAAAGCATAATGTAAAAAGTAAATGCACTTCTTAATATTACACATTTAATTGTTTTGTCTGAGGAACAAATTTGGTCAATTTATTTCTCTGTATAGAGAAAGCAAGTGTAAATTGGCCAACAGGTAGATGTTTTTTCCTTTCCTCACGTGTGCTGCAATCTACCGGTATCTGACTCAATTACTTCAATACAATATCTTCAGTGAAGTATAGAGAGGAAATTAACATTTTCCAATTATAGTTCATCAAACTATTTGCTGTTTAACGTTAATTTTAATGAAGCAGAAAATTCTGTTGGCCAACCGTTGTGGCTAAAATTGGCTTAATTTAAAATGATTCCCGAATGCGTAAAGTGGCCTCGAGTGTGGTAGGGTAAAGTGGTTACCAAACAACAAGTACTAGTGACATTATAATCAAATTAACAAATATATTACTATTAATATTACAATAAGTCAGTTGTTTAACGCGTAGAAAATAAGAATTCACAAGAATTGTGAGTTTGATCCACTTCTTCCTTCCCCTACACCCCTATAGCATTAAGAAAGAGTCCAATGGAGGCAAATCACCAACAAATATGAAAGAAAAACTGCCATCAGTAGCTTCGATATCGATTAATCAATGTATGAATAACATTTTTATGTATTTAGATTTTTAGAAGAAAAATATCAATATAGATAGATAATGTTCTTTTTTATCAAAATCTCACGCACAAACTTAATTCTCCAAATCATTACCTTACAGATCATTGTCAGGAATACATGTTATCTTAATTAAACTGAAGATGGCAACCATGATGAGGCGAAGAAATAAAAAAAAAAAATCTTATCCATTTATGACAGACTGTGTTCTTGTCCTTTTCTTCCATCCTTCCTGATCGTGTGAATGTCGAAAACTCAACTAAATATGAAGAAAACTTGCTCAGTGCTTTTCTTGTTTCTTGTGATGTTGAAGGAGGAACTATTCGGACTTGCTCTAGTGTCATGGGTCATGGAAAGGTCGCCCTCCACCACCTCCCTCCCCCCTTTTAATCGTGACATGTTCTCGCACGCTTTTCAAAGGACCGAGTACTAATTCCTCACCGAATAACTTTTCACCTACAACCACTTTTTCACTCAAGAGAACATCACATTACTCCTCCTTAATTTTGGTTGGGAAGAAGTGGACAAATTAAACATCTCAAAATGTTTATGTGAGTGTGTGTGTGCGTATTTGATGAGCTTGTGCGTACGTGTATCATCATGTTAAAGTGGTATTCGGGAAAGTGGAGAAAAAAATAATAATTATCAAACTTTACAATATGCTATATTTGAAATACATACCCAGGAGTGTGAAACCTGCTCATTCTTAATTAAGAGGGCTTAGTATCTACTCGAAGATTTAAAAAAAAAAAAAAAAATAGTGGACAAATGGCAAAGAAGGATTAAATTTTGGAAAGCGACCCTGTTAGGAATATTTATGAGTTTATATGAATTGAACTACTTTGAGATTTTGAAATTTTGTTTTTAGCTGAAATATTTGAAATTTGTTAGTGGCGGAAGTCATGCCCTAGGCTGTTCAAATTTCTCAGCTAACAACACTCTTCATATTTTGAGGTAGTTAGTATTATCGGGGCCAATTTTCAAAATTTCATTGTTGCTTGTCATTGTCGCTAGTATTTAAAAAATATAGAGAAATACATTTTTAAGGGAAAAGGTTTTATTTATCTTGGTTAATAATCGAAGGTAAATCCTTGGGAATCCCTTGCGTGCCCATTGCAGAATTTTCAAATATGCATTTTTGAATGGGTGTACTCGAGGCAAAGGCTAGAGTGGGTTTGAGGGATTAGCCTTCCATAATTTCATATCGTCATTAGAACTACGTAAGCCTGCAAGGGACGTGGATTGAGTAAGTGCAGAGGGGTGAGTTTTACAAAATTCTGTATATATTGCCTGAAAATTTTCAGGTCGATTGGAGTAGTGGAAGTGGTTAAAATTAAAGATATGCACCATACAAGATTCTAATCAAATAACGTGACAGAAAAGTGAAGCAAATACAATCGTTTAAAATATGTGAAACACGGAGATTACAGCAGCATTACTTTCACTTAAAAATTAATTGATTTGCTACTTATAATAATTGGATTATTTAATAAATTTATCTTAGGTTTTCTTCACAAAGTGTAGTTTTATGTAAAGTTAATAATATTTCGCGTTATTCTTTACACAGATGTGAGAATATTGATACTACTACTATTTTGAAGCAACAAATTCAAGAATTACTAAATTCAATATTTTTTTTTTGTAAATTATTGTAAATTTTTAAAAATTTGAAGATCTAAAAATAATAGAAAGCGAAATAAGGGGGGAAGAAGAAGAATTACCTGTTTTGATAATGTGTTAAATTAGACGGAAATGACAAAGTAAATATGCTTTATAAGACAAATGAAAGAGTCAGGGATTATTTCAGGATTTTCAATTTGGGGGACGTAAAGCCAAATTGTTTGGTTTAGCAGAGTTTTTCAGAGTTTCTATCGATTTTCAACCGTAAAAACTTTAAATTTCTGGGGGTAGGTGTTCGAGAATTTTGGGGATTGACATTCACCATTAAGAGTGGTCTGACAGAATCACTGGAAGGAGTTCGTAAGAATGATCTCTATGAGAAAGACACAAGGAGGAAATGAGTTGAAAACATGAGTGGATTAAGGTAAGAGCTTAAAACATAGGGTCTATACATTGATTTTTGAGATAATCGAAATTAGTGAAAAACAATATGCCTGGTCATAAGATTCTGGTTGTATGGGCACTAATAGTATTTTGGTTTACTCCCGTAACGATGGTCATATTAAAGGACTTCACTTCCACGTCTTTGTTTTTTAAATTCGTCATCTCAGATCATTTATTTTTTCACTTTCGCCCACCACATCCACAGTTGGAGTAAAAGCACAGAAAAGCAGCATTCATAAATAACATTAATTTATTTATTTCCGACTTCGAAGAAGTTTCCCTCCTCACCAATGGACTTAATAACTTATTTTCTTAAACGGCCTGATTAATTCAAGCTTATAGTGCAGAAAGATAGAGGTAGGCAGGTACGCTACAGTGCAGAAAGATAGAGGTGGGACAAATTTGAGTTGGTGGCGGTTAGGAAGGCAGACTTGATGCAAAACTACATATGAATAATTAGATGCAGATTACTGGAACCTGGCAATGGATGTAGTTTATGAATGAGTGCGTCATGACAACTTTGTCAACAACATTTTTCAAATCAAACAACATTAAACAGGGTAGTTGCGATCTGTTATAGTTGTTAATGATTATAATGATGAGGTTGTGGAGTTGTTCTTTGGTGTTATAATTAGGTCAAAAACAGCTTGGTGTTGAGAAACAAGCACCTGTCATTTAAGCGACTAACGAGGATTCTTTCGAGAATTTTGTTGAAGGTTAAAGTCAATTGGATAAAACTGTATGAAGAAACGTCATTTGAGGGTTTGTGAGGTTTGAAGAATATCAAATTTTAGAAGTTTTCCAGTCGAATTGAATGAAACCTGTACGAAGAATTGTTCGTATGAAGAAGAAAAACAATTTAAACTCACCTTGACTGGATTGTTTGACATTGTTTACAACCGTTTATGTTAAAAGGAAATTGAGACTGGTATCGTTCCTACCTAGTTAGGAAATAACTTTTATGTACTGCGGTGGAGCCTATTTAGTTACCTACGATAAACTTTGGTAAACTTTATTTTTATATGGGCCAGTGTAGTAACTTTGGAATTTGGTCCATCACGATTCGCCTTTAGCTGTTAAAATTCACACCCATGCCCCTGCCGGGACTCAAACCCGGGACCTTCGAGCCGATGGCTTTCAGGTGGCTACGAGATATCCTGTAATAAGATATGTTTTGAAAATCTGGAACATGTATGGTTTAATCATTGTCGCCGCTAAATTGAATGAAAATCTACGATTTTTTACAAAATGAATGCTTATTGCAAGCCTACATATAAATATTTGCTTTATAATGTATAGTTTTTGTTACAGCGTAAATATAATTTACCACATCTCTGTGGTTTTGCTGAAGTATACAGTTGCATGCAGGTAATTAAATATCAGTGTATAGTGTTAGTATGGACTGATATAATACTATGTCTTAGCTTATCAAAATGTACGCTTACATACTGAAAGCCTCGGAGTTAATATAGGTTGCTACTAAACTGACCTAACCTACCACTCAGTTAATTTAATGTACAAGAATGTAGCTTAGATGATAAGAGGTGATACGGCATTTGAATTTCAGATAGTAAGCAACCTGTAAGTAAAGCTATTCAATTATATACCTTGACGGTGACGTCATTAATATAGTATTGGCATAGATCTCATTTATTATGAGATCTATGGTATTGGTAACCAGATTTTTCATATCTTGGTTAAATTGTTTACACAAAAAGTAATAGATGTCAGCGCTGATTTTATAGGAAACTTGTTTAATCAAAAATCATTATTTAATGAAGAACTGAAGTAAGTTTAATGCATAAAGAATTTCTTTAATAATGTAATATGTTGTGTTTCACGAGAAGAAGATCTTATTTAAGGAATTGAATTAGCTTGTATGGCAAAGTTAAATTTTCATAGAAATCTGTTTACTCAAGTAATGTAAAGGATGCTTGTAGGTCATAATGTACAAGTGGAAGAAAGTTGATCTTAAGTAGTATATTACCTGGTTTTCTCGTCTTATGCTAATACCTTGTTTTTTATTTCGACTTATTCGTCAGGGAACGTGGATCAGGCTGCAGTGCTGTAATGATCTTTAAGCTTGGTTTACTAAATCGTTCTGATATTGAGTTCTACGTAAGACATTGTAGTCGCCACGGTATTACGGATTGCTGTGATTTGGAGCAATTTGTCTTCTTACGGGATAATTGCTGTTCAGAAGGATTTGACCGGAAGTAATCATCTAGGCTTCAAGAACAGGAACCCACGTAAACGGAAGGCGATTCTGAGATCATATGATACAAGCTTATCATTACAGTAATATGCCAAACACGACAATATTTCTTAAGTTCCATAGTAATAATATTTACGTAAGCATATACAAGGTGTGCAGTATCAGAGATCAAAAAATTGTGGGGAACTTCCTTGAGATGACGGTAAGTGATCGAGTCCATCCCAGATATGCTTATAGGTTTGTGTTTAGTAATATCATTAATGTTTTTCACAATAATTGGGGCAGTAAGGCGTTTACGATCTGATAGCTTGTGGTTTACGTTAGGTTGTAAGGTAAGACTTAATCTATTTACTGGATGATGATAACTTTTGGAATCTTTCAAGCTACAAAGGTGTGAAGTTCTCCTGGATCTAATTTATATTGTTCTGTACACAAGATTTGATCCTGGTATAAAAGATACAACTGTAACTGAGAGTGTACGAAATTTTCCCCAATATTTGGTTGCGTGCCTTGTTTCTTAAAATGTGTTTTATAACAAATTTTTACCTATAGGCGGAGCTTATACAACTTTAGATAGCTGTCTATATAAGCGAAAATACTCCGGATTTTCTGCTCGTTTGCAATCGTTATAAAGTTGCCTGGATCATGTAATTAGCAGGAGAAACTGCAGTGGCAGTTTAAGGTGAAACTGAGATGATGTGGTAGTAGGAAAAAATTTCTTTGATATTTCGTGAACTGCGGAAGTGATTTTATCCAAACAACTATAGTAGGACTTTTTAATAGGTAGCCCGCGGGCCAAATCTAATGCGCATGGATATTTCTGTTAGCCTGCCACTAAAATAATCACAAGAAAGAAAATTAATAAAAATATCGAATAAGACGTTGAATAAATCGACGGATTTTTAGATTTTTTTATTTAGTTCACCATTCTTCGTGGTGTCCTCAAAACTTGCAACGTTAATTTAACTCATTTCTCGACGTCATACAATGATGAAATTTTTCGCAGCTACGTAAGTCGAGTGACAATACAATATTCCATTGTTACTTTCATATATTATATATTTACAAAGCATATTTTAATATTATTTTAATATTTACTTCTTTATCCTAAAATAAATACTAGCCCTTCAACTTTGTTGCATTTTGACTGGTTGCAGAACACTTTAGGATTTGGGTCACAAAACATTAGCTTGAGAAAAAATATGCGATCACAGAAATAAGCCGAAAAAAAACTTTTTGAAGACATACTTTTCTAAAACAATTCGTACTAAAAATTAAAAACTAATTTTGTTTATGCATTGCTAGAAAGGAAAGCATGAGGCGCGCCAATTCTAGAATTTATAAAGTGCGCCGCATGCTTTTCTTTTTAGTCATGCATAAAGAAAATTAGTTTTTACTTTTTAGTACGAATTGTTTAAGAAAAATAATATCTTTTTAAAAGGTTTTTCTTATTCTTCTAAATTTCCCGCTTTACTCGGGAATGTATTAGTAGTTCGTGTAGTGGCCACGAGGCGTTGTGTGAGCCTTTATAATTCAAAGTCCGCTAGGTGGCAATTCCGTCGCTTTGCAAAATATCAACGATATTACATAATCCTATTAAATACGTAAGTCTTTTTCCTTCTTGTTTTCTGAAGAAAAAAAGAAAGTAATTGATCCTTTTAACGCTTATTAATCCTTGTCCCCCAAGACTTTATGTAATTGTAAAGTTAATAAAACTCGCCATTAGAAAGTTTAATTGAGAAGGTGATATAGATATATAGATCAGTGATATATAGGTGATCTATATAGATATATAGATCAGTTTCTATTTAAGAGTGTAAGTTATTGGCTATTATAGGTCTAAGGTATTCTGCACAAACAGTGTCGAAAACTGCAAAAAATGGCAGTCATAATTAGGACCCGGATTCTTAAGTCCTAACTTATTCTATTTCTTACTTGATAACATCACTATTGTAACATATATTTTCGTTTCAGTCAAATATTTCTTAATCAAATGTGCGAATCCTGAAAACGATTAAAATTAGTTAAGAACTTAAAAGAGTTAAACTGAACATAAGACCTTAAATTGAACATTATGACAAAAAAAAAAAAAAAGGTTGGTATTAATACATTAAACTCCTACTGTTAATAGGAAATACGTGCACGAGTGTGCATTTGCTTTCAATTTTCTTTCATTCTTTACTGTTTTCGTACAGCCTAAGGGGAAGTTATCTAAAAGTCTTAGGTAAAATAAAAACTCAATTCAATTCTTGTTTTCGTTGGACGTGTTGGAAGTCTTGAAGAGTTTATGGTAGCCATGTATCGCGAAGCTTGTAATTGCGTAGTACATTGTCTACGTTAACAAACTAAAACTGTAAATTTTAACACAGTTTAACAATGAATGGCGCGTTAAAAATTAATTGTTGCTGTAATCCAACAGATTACAGTTTAAGATTTAATGTAAAAAAAGGCCGTGCAGTTCATTTTAAGTAAAGAGTGTTTTTGTTTTGTATGGTAATTTTTAACTAAATATTTAGAAAATATCTAGTGTGAATATTGATTTCTTTTTTTTTTTTAACTTTTTTTTTTGCTCTATGTTCAGTAAACTGTTAGCATATAAAGGAAAGCGTGTTTGTAGTTGAAATTTATTTGGTGATTATTTAATTTTAATGGTAATATTTGTCAGTTTAATACATGTATGTTATAAAAATATCCTAAAATGGGATAAACCTAGTGTTTATAAGCCTAAAAGCATGTTTGAAAAATCTTAAAAATCCAGACCCTAGTCATAATGTAGCCTATGTACGTATCTATCTAACAATGTTCCTATATCACATTCACACATCACATTGCAAGAACTGGAAGGACTTGTAAGTGATTTTTTTTACCTTGATATTACGGTTCCGTGTCATAATTATATAGTTTAAAAAAAAAGCACTGTAAAACCGAAAGCGATTCTGCAGCGGGATAAGGAGGAGGAACTGAAACAGTCAACTATCACTTCTTCAAACTGGAAATACTGTATGAAAAATATCACGTCGAAACCTCTTATAAATACGCCTTCGTTGACAGGTAGATCTTCATATAATATATTTTTTTAAAAAAGCCCTGTGTTAGGCACATTTATACCATATCACGTTTATTATGAAGAATAATTAGATGATGTTCTGAGGGAGGAAGTGAATATCTAGGCAGCGGAGGGGGGGGATGTTGAAGACATGGTCGAATATCAGTAAAAGAAGTCAAAGATGGAAGATTTTTTTTTTTTGGCTGGTAACTGCCTACTTTCACCTCTTCTTGCAAATCATGGGAACTTGCCGACAAATTTGAGTATACGGATCGTGCTCTTTTGCTATAGTAAACCCGCTCTACAACTTATCACACATCTGCTAAGATAACTCGTTATAAACTCCCCCGCTTGGCAGTACTCTTGACGAAAAGATATATCAAGGAAAATATAGTGGGGGTTATACTGGAATGACTGAGGAAGGAGGTCTAGTAGACACACACACGCTATACTATACTATCTTTCACCATACTGCTGTCAAAAATGTTCTCTTGTTTTTTCTTGACTCGTATTTAAGACGTGTTTTCTTGCCTTTTTTCTTAATTCTGATTTCACGTAACTGAAAAATACACTTTCTGAATTATGGGAATCATCTCGTTATTTAAAATGGCAAATTCTAAGAATTAAGAAAGGAAACGTGACGCAAAAAATGGAACTTTGGTTCTTTCTTCCACTTCTAGCTGGTATCTTTGACACCGTTTATTATATACAATGTGATCTTTGTTGCTTTTCTAAAGATTTGGTGACAACTGATTCGTTCGTGATTGAGATCGGTGACGTGAAAAGGAATCATTTGTGGAGCAGGGAAATAAATTATCATAATTCTTGGTTCTTCAGTGTTATTATAATTTTAATGTATCATTTACATTCGTCTCATTCTATTATTCTGGATATATCCTATCCTGTTTACACTGTCTTCATTAATCTACAGGGTGCTTCAAAAATGTTATTCACAATTTAATGGTGAATACTCACATCAATACAAGAAAAAAGTTCCTTCGATAAAAAAAATATATATCCGTAGTTTCGGAGACAATCTGTGGTCGAGGAAGTGCAGTATAGACGAGTTCTCTTTATCAATGTAAAAAATTGATTCTTAAGAAATCAAATTTAAGCAATAGGTAATCAAGGAAATTTCCTCTAAGGTGCAATCTTCAATCAAATTGATGTATTGGTTACGAATTTGACTCTGATTTGCTAACCTGATACATCTTGCGTCATTACATTTTGAGGTATGACGTCATTTGTTATAATACTGCTGCATATTTGAGTACGTGTAGCTCCGAAACTGTGAATGTTTCGGGATTTAAAAAACAACAACACATTTTCCTTGTTTTGGTGTGATGAATTCACAAGGCAACTAAACCAACATTTTTTTAAAGACGCAGTATAAGATATATTTTAAGGGCTTGTAGCTGTTCTGTAATGCAGATACAGAGGAGGCAGTTAGGATGGATAGGTGGATGCCTTAGCACCCGCACTCTGTCTCATATTCAAAAATTAGAGCGTATTTTGGATCCCGACCTTTGAAGTTACCTACACAATTAGAGATAGAACCACGGGACTGTCGTTTATTTAATTCAAGGCCACATTACTCTGTTTTCTACAATAATATTCTAAATTCTGAATCATACTGGAAACATAAGTAGAACTATTATTTTAGTGATATCTAAGGCATGCCATGGATTAATATAGCAACTGGCCCTGAATATATCATAAATATCCTCAGAAAATATACTAAATGATGAAATTGTTACAACAATGTACTCTGGAACATAAAATAGGGCATTAATAGTACTTGAAATAGAACATAAATAAGGCATGGAATAGGACGTAAAGTAGGATATAAAAATCCGGAGTGAAATAGAACATAAAATACCAAGCGGGGTCCCTAGAGGACCCCCATGTCAGATTTTTATTTTTCCCTCCTAGTAACCTGTTAGCCGATTTTTTTCTTTCACCATTACTTTCACTAGAACTAAATGAAGAAGGCATAGAAAAAATCATAGAGTATGTACGCCCCAATAGATATCCATCGGCAGAAGAAAATCATGTCCTGTAGGACCCCCCTTAGTATGATAAGGGTTAACACATTTGTTGCTCTAGAATGGTATACGCCTTTGGGATGCATTTTTAGAATGGCGTACGCTTATGAAATGCTTGGTGGCGATAGTGTTGTTCCATAATTCGTATCCTTCAT